>WUAP02125359.1:0-15047 GCA_015163945.2 Stichodactyla helianthus | reverse complement strand
AAAGAAAGAGAGAAAGAAAGAGAGAAAGAAAGAGAGAAAGAAAGAGAGAAAGAAAGAGAGAAAGAAAGAAAGAAAGAAAGAGAGAAAGAAAGAAAGAAAGAAAGAAAGAAAGAGAGAAAGAAAGAGAATGGCTACCTAAAATTAAAACTCTTAATCCAAATTTGTTTTAAAATTATTGTGGTGAATCCGGATTGACAAAAAGTTCCTTGCTCGTTATCTTGATTAATTCTTATTCCTATCTCGCTAGTATTTACACAGAATCACAAACATCTCTATATTCCTGTCAAAATCTTAATCAACCATTTCCACCTCCTTCTTCCCACATCGTTCAATATTTGTCTTTCCTCTTCAAAGAGAAAGAGTGGAAGAGCAAAGCAAATATAATCTCAAGGCTTATTTATCATTTTCTCTGCGGTTTTTCAAATGGCTTTTGAATTAAGAGAGTGCACAATTGGTTTCTTTAGGCAATACCGACATTTTAGCGTTTCTATCTCGCAATCCGAGCGATATTTTTCAGTTGGACGTTAATTTTGGAATCCTTTTTTTTCCTTTTAAAGACTGTGCGATTTCTAATTTCTTAGTCATGTTAGTTTCTGTCTTGAGTTAAATCTTCTCAAGGGCTATTTTTTACCAAGGGTTAACCATATCCACTTGGGCATAATGTTTTCCTATTTCAGATCACGTGTCATTCTCTTGAGAATACAACTCTTTGTTTGAGGCTCATCCATATTAACGTATCTTCTCAAGCGCTACCGAGAAACAAGGAAACAATACCCAAGGGAATGACACGTGGTCTGAAATGGGAAAACAAATACGCCCAGGACTAAAAGGGTTTTTAGGAATTAGAAAACATAGCGTAGTATTAAAGCAAGTTTATCTTAACGCACTCGCGAAAATTCCGTCCGATTCTTACTATTCATGCGGTAACAAGTTTTTAGCTGTTATATTACCACGGTCTCAATATCATGAAAGCCAAGAAGACGGTAAACTTGCATCATTTATCCATAAAACGGTTTTGGAATGACCTTATCTATCTCCTTATCTATCGCCGCCTGATTAAAAACATTTGAAATAAGTGTATAGTTGCAATGGTGGCGCTAAAGTAGAATGCAAATATAGGAGAGATGCATTATGTAGGTAATAATGTAAATACCAAAGTGTTTGCTTAATTGCAGTGAAATTGGACGACGGAACAGGAATCGAGATTTCGAATCTAATTGCTTTTTAATTTAGAAAAAATATTTTCTTATTAGTCTTAATTTTCATTTCCTAGTGGTACTATCGCCAATAGAGCGGATTTCGTACAAGTGAGAAACGATAGGGCAAAATCTTAACCGTAATGTAACCGTATCGTACTTTATCGTAACCGTAACTGAACCGTAAACAATGGGAAGCCTATTTCAGTGTTACGACATTCTGTACGTTTCCCTGCCTTACGAAAACCACTCCGTTTAGCTATACACCAGCGACATGGGCCGTTTTAGTTTCATTTGCCCGCAGTAACTGGCTTTAGCTATTGCGGATTCCACACGCTTTCTGACCTTGCTATCTAAACTTCTCTTTTCCTTTACATGGAAGTTAAATGTGGTTTCCAATCTCATTTTTGACTTCAAAATACGACAAAACATTTATCTTAATAACGAATTTCCCAGTAACCTGTATCCCATTTTCAGAAATCCCATTTATTCCAGTGAAAACATACACTAAAATTCCTGTTCAGTCCCATTTAACCATTTCAGGACCTTCCATTCAAACTCTAAGATCACAGCTTTTTGGACGTAAGACAAATAAATCTGGTCATCTTATGTTTTCTAATTTAAGAGTAATATATTTCAGCTAAGTAAACTTTAATATGGGATTAAGCATTGCAAACTGAACATGATAAACGCTGTCAAAAGGCAAGTGCTAATTAGTATGAGGTAATTAGTTTAAGTGTAGTTGAATGATGTTTCGCATCACAAAGACGTTATAGGGAGTAAACACAGCCGATAGCTGCCATTAGCAAAGCACGTGCGTGCACTACTGACATTCCTTTCATCGCTGAAACTCAATATTGTCGTCTACGGAAACACGATAAGCCTTTCACGAACCGCCCAAGGAATCCATGACGTCATGTCAGCTGTGATTGGTTTAGACTAGTCACGTGGTTTAGGTGAGAGCTTGGAGAACAAGTTGTTTCGACACGTTGGAAGAAACTGGCAAAGTTAGTCTCGTGAGGTATACTTTCAAAATACGATACCAAAACCGAAGCGGTTTTACCCGAAAAAACACAAGAAACTACGTCTATGAGAAGTGGAAAACTCCAACACAGGTAAAGTAAACTATACTATGAATTCAGTTTGAGGAAAAGATTAGGCAATACACCAAAATTATAGTTTTTATACTTCATATTCTTCTTCCAGTACTGTATGTTTCGATCTCAAACTCACTTAACGGCTGGTCGATATTTACAAATTTATTTATTAATTTTTTATTTCAAATTTCCATGAATACTCCATCTAGATTTATACACACACACACACACACACACACACACACACACACACACACAAAATGATTCCTGAAAATTTTAGAAAGGAAATGGATGTTGAACTTTAAAGAAGCGTACGTTAAATTAGGAAGGCGGAAGTTTGGAAAATGACTCAATCCGACCACGCCCCATGGCACAAACACTAGCAATTTTCGTATGACTGTAAAAAGCTCGCGGCACGAAAACGTACGGTCGTGACACAGTCAAGGCACGGCAAGGCACGGCAAGGCACGGCAAGGCACGGCAAGGCACGGCAAAATTCCTAAAAACATCACGGTCGCGGCAAGGCACGCTTACGGTACCGATCGTGCCGCGAGCTTTTCACAGTCATACGAAAATTGCTGTAAGCCCGAAGATGTTTATTTTTTATAAACTAATTTTGTTTGATTTCCCTGAGGATAATCTCTATGATTTCGGCACCTTTTTCTAGAGTCTTTACTTTTCTTATGTCTTTGAAACGTCAGTTTTCTTTACAGTGAGACTCGCCTCACGGATGCGAATTTTGATGATAATAATTACTGTAAAATCGTATCCTGAACACTATTTTCTTCTATAATTTCGCGAAGAATAATTTGCAAAAGAATCAGTATCGAATAGTATTTACTTGGGCTACCTGTGTTATGACTACGTTACAATTTCGAGGACAGAAGACAATAAATGAATGAATGAATGAATGAATGAATGGGCAAGTGAGAAGAATTAGCATCACATAACATTTACATGGGCTTCCTGTGTTATTATACATCACGTGACAACCTCAATGCCATCTTGGGGATACCCTTTTGCTAATCATAGCGCATTTCAGAAGTTCGTACAATTCAATATAATCTCCACCCCCCGAATAGCCCCCCAAAAAAGAATCTTTAATGCTTTTATTTTGGGCTACTCTCAGTCTCTGTTTGGGAAAAAAATCGAAAAGCAGGCACCTTCCCGTAATTACCCATAATTCTTCATAATTTAGCACATGAAACCGAGGTCAGGGTCTGGTTAGGAGACTAAGTATTTAAAGGAGACTTCGGAAATTGAACAGGAAGCAAACAGCGTTTTGTCAAATGTGGATTAAAATGTAAAAGGAGGATGTAAATGGATTTACCAAATAGGATATCTGAATATCAGAGCTTTTCCTATTCTTGTTTAGACACAGTAGACGTATTTTCCCAATACTACGATGTTTTCAATGTTTTTGTACCCCGGACCTCGCTATCGGGCGCAAATCCTAAATGGTGGGAAACCTCAAACCTGAAACCTCGGGAAGGAGCATTAACAGTCGGTAGCAGGCGACCGAAGATGCGACAGCCAGGGTACTGAAATATTTCGTGCCGAAAAAAGCTGTATACACCTGAACGAGTTATATACGACAAACGTCTACATTAAATGAGCCATCCGGCCACATTCAAATACATCTGATCAAATACTAGGCAAGTGTTTTTTCTATTAACCATACCTTCCTGATGACAAGTCAGCCAATTGACCTGGCTAGACTTAAACGTGTGCCTGTGAATAGCTTTATTCATTTAGAGCTTGTGCGTAATTTTAAGTGATATTGAAAGGAAGATTTAAGTTGCTTTGATATTCTAGGTCTAAAGAGTGATCAAAATTGTCAAGTTGTCAAGAATCTACTTGATATATCAGAGTGAAAAGTTTTTTTAATACTTTTTCATTAAATGTACAGTGTAGCTCTTTTTGTATACATGGCCTAAATTTGCTTCTGTTCGATGGCCGCCTTATTCATCCATTCTTTCATCCATCCATCCATCCATCCATCCATCCATTCAATTGTTCCTTCGTTCGTTCGTTTATTCATTCATTCATTCAATCATTCACTTAATCATTAATCTATTCATTCAACCCTAGCTTTTTTCAATCAATTAAAATTTCTTCGCGGTGTATATTACCTATCACACACACATCCCTGTAAAGCAATATAGGACGATACACCTATTGGATGCGATATAGAGTTTAGTAATTGGCAATGAATATTCTATACTCCTTGACATCGATAACCATCTCGGAATCAAATATATGCTTCAATTATTAATGTTCAAGCGTCAAGATCAAGACACTCGGAAAAGGAATATGTGGAAGTGATGTTGTTAACTAAACTTTTGTATCTACATCCTCTGCACTTGTTGGTGTTAGGGCCACAATGTCGCCGGAAACAGACAAGCAAATTCTTAATTTAGAAACATTTTTCGGTGTAATATCTTTGTAATAATTTTGTGTCGCACTGTGGTTTAGCTGTACCATGAGAGATATATTGATATTGTTATTGAATCTTATTCAAAACATTAGCAACTCCGAACGAACTACGAAAAACATCGAGTCAGAACACGAATACGAGGAGCTTGGATGGATGGATGGATGGATGGATGGATGAAATGATTGATTTCCCATTTCGAACCGCTGGGAATAAAACTCTTTGTTTGAGCTACATCAATATTAATGCATCTTCTCAAGCCTTACCATAAAACAAAGAAATAATACCCAGGGAATGACACGTGACCTGGAATGCGAAAACATTAAGTCCAAGCTGAAAAGGTCTATAGTCCTGTTTCGAATTCCATAATGACCGCTGTGATCCTTGCCCAGGGATTCATTTTTACAGCTTTAGCCTCGTTTAAGCGCAAATAATTCATAAATACCAATGGCAATGCCAAGAATGTACAACTTGAACAATACAAACACTTTTAAATTCCATGGACTTTCACTTGCTACTATGAATAACTTAATTACAAACGAGGCTAACCATGTACAAATGAGTCTGTGGTCATTACAAACAGCGGTTTTATGGAATATGAAACAGGACTATTGAATAAAATGCTTGAGATATATATGGCACTAGGCTATAATGTCACATCTCGTGATGAATATCCACTTAGATAAATGCATAACCTCACAAGTATCTAATCGTACTTACACAAATAAAAGTGGCAAAGTCTCTCTTTCCTGCAGTTTTCATTTTTCTTTCTTAAGGTAAAAATCAACACTCTCTGAATTACGAGTTCACAGTAATTGACTCAGGCTCTTTACCACGTGGTGTGCTTGCCACCTTACGACGAAGAGAAAAAAATGCAAAAATGGTTCAGGAAAAATGAAGGGCAGGTGGACTTTTTTACATTTAGAATTTTCGAGTGTGAATTTATTTGAATCGGACCCATTCAGTTTGGGCCTAGAATTTTCCCATTTCAGACCACGTGTGAATCCCTTGGGAATAAGATTCTTTGTTTCTTGGTAACGCTTGAGAAGATACGGTACATCCATAATAAAGTTTACGTGTAAGATCAAGGTCCCTATTAATATATATACACCTATTTCAAAGAGGAGTTGTCGTCGCCAAAGGACATGGGCGATGGGAGATATGAGATAGATTATTCCAAATGATGCAAATAATAAGAACTAAAAGTGCTAAAAATGGCTTGATTTTGTTGCCAGCAGCACTGAATGTCTTAATATTAACATCATGACAGAATATTGTTCTATTTACGCAGACCCAGGTCTTGGAATAACCTATCTCCTATCGCCTTTTTATAACATAACTTCATATTTATAATTTTGGTTCTATGCATTCCCTACGCCTCCTTGATTGCACTTCAGTTTGCTGACGTAAGACCCAAGGAACAGTGTCGAAGAGACAGCGATAAAACATGACGCTCTTCCCTAGTACTTGGCTATCTCCGTCACGTGACCAATCCAATAGACGTATATACACGAAGTCTTAGGATTTGTTTCATTTTTATCTAGTTTCAGACATCCAAGTTGTTATAAATTGAAGATAATGGATTCATTAATTCAGGTAAGCCGTGCAGATTTGATGTTGTATCGTTATAGTAGAAAATTCTTATCCGTGCGCGTTGCTCAGTTTCGCTTTCTTTCTAAAACTAAACGTTTAATAGCATATATAGAATGCATATTCGACACTTTATCTCCAGAATATCTGCTTTTTCCAAGGGGTCAATTCACGATATCCAAATTTATTTTCAATCCTTTCAATTTTAATTTTCAATTGATTGATTTTGTGTTTAAGACTTTATTTTCTTAGACTCTATTTACTTTATTTTTGTTTAAGAATTTATTTTCAATCCTTTCAATTTTAATTTTCAATTGATTGATTTTGTGTTTAAGACTAAAATATGACTCCAAATAAAAAATACTTTTATCTTCTCTACTTTAATGGAACAATTTTTTCACTGCACCTTGTTTTGTTCATTTTGCACACATATTCATCAGTACGCGAAGAAACGATTAGAAATTTAGATTTTAAAACTTTTTGATGTACTGTAATAAAGAAATAAAAATATTCTGAAACTTTTTTTATTTAGTTTTAGAGTTGAACATTCTCGAAGTGAAGTAAGTGAAGCAGTTACTGAAATAAAAAAATCCGGTAAAATTGGAATTTATCCAAATACATAATGTAACGAAAAAACGCAACAATAGAGTCTTTTCTTCATCTTTTGCTTTCTCTACAGTACGCATTAAGCATTATTTATTCTACTTTATTTTTCTAACTAAAAGACAAAATAAGCTTGCAGCGCCTTCCGTAATTTTTTGGGGGACATTGCGTAAATTTATTTTTAAGTGAAATCTTATCTTTATAATATTTTTTAAATTCATATCAATGAGTGGCGAAACAAAACCAGCTTAAAAGTACATATTTTCATTAAAAAACATTCTTCATTTTTTGACTTAAAGTTGTTGGCCATATCTTGCTTTTTGATTCAATCAAACCTGAGATTTTAATATTTTTCCGATTGCCTTGTCATACTTTTCTTAACTTAAAGACCCGAAAATAGATGATTTCCATCCAAACTAAGTACAAGTCTTCAAAGACATCTTATGTAAAATGGGAATTTTGAAATCGTTAGAGAGAAGGACAAACACTGAGGACGATTAAAACGCATTGTGACTATTGCAAATAACTTTTGCATTCAAATTTCATCTAATTTAAAAATACCTAAAACATTCTTAAACCGCAACACAACAATATTTCTATAGACTATATTTCTGCGCCAAAGGTTCGTGTTTCCGCGCGTTGTTTTTAAATTTTTTTCCATTTTGTTTTCCGAGTATTTTTTTCTTTTTTGCAGTCAAGGTCAGGAACAAATTCAAACTACTGCCATTCGATACTTCATTTTCAAGTGCTTTTCGTCACGGTTTGTTCAGTCAGAAAGCTTTTTGAAAGCGTGTGAGAAGTTGAAGAAAAGGTCCTTATGCTGTACAGGTTTTACTTAGTTAAACAGCATCAGAATAAGCTTTTGAGACATTTTAAACCCGTAATCTTCAAAGCAGAGATTTTGTTCGCATGTCCGACATTTTCCATAATGGATTGGTAGGATTCCAAAACTAAGCTTGGGAAATCCAAACTATAAAGTCAAGTCAAGTCAAGTAAAAACGAGAATTTTTGAGTCAAAACATGTGCTATTTTGACCATATATCATTAGACATTATACAGCACTTCGAATCGATAGTATGACCCGACATTATGGTCAAGAGGATTGCGGTTTAGGTGAACGCGAGAAAAGTCGATCGCGCATGTCTAGAGTCTAACCAACTTAACAGGCTGAAAAACGCAACGTCGGATTTGGAAAAGCGACATAATACCTAAATATTAATTCCTAACAAGCAGAACGATGGTTACCGACCTATTTTGCATGGCTGCAAAATTACAGAAGTAAACTTTATTTATCTCGTAAAATCACCTCAGAGAAGAATGAAGACTTAACACAGCATAGCACACTATGTATTTTACGCAACACATCGTTGGATTGCGCATATATAATATCTTTGTTGTTACTACGTTTTTCAAGATGTCTATGATAAAAGGAAACTTATTTTTATTTAGTCCTTACATTTTATCGATAAGTGGCGAAAACATGGCGACTTTTCTCTAAATAAATTCTTCTTTTTTAACACAAATATTTTCGAACTGGCTTTTGTTTCTTTATTTTCTTTTCTTATCAAACGTACCTCACGTTTCTTGATACAACCTTTGGGAAGTAAACAGAGCGAGTAAAATCAATGCGTCGCATCTAATGCACATTATTGTAGACGTATTACGCATGTCATCACATGTGCGTTATCGCGGGCAGTTGCCCAATCAATAATATCGCAATAACATACAAAGAAAACGTCTGCGCATGCTCGTAGCCTGTATGCAAATTAGCTAAAAACGTCTTCGCGCTATTGTAAAAATAGGGAAATCTTACTTTCACACTTGCCTTACAATTAAGGTCAATTAAAAAAACTTAAGGTCAGTTCTTAAAACTTAAGGCTAACTCTTACATATGTTCTTTATTTACATGATATCTTGGTCCCACAAAAGTATACAACCGAAATGTTTTGTACACTAGGAGAAAAGAAACATTTCTTTTCACACTGAACTCTCCTAGATTCTTGGAAAGGCTAGTAAAATGTACGCATGCGCAAACGTTTTTCTCTGGTGTCATCGCAATAGCGACCCCTTTACTGAATGAAATCTCTTACAACTTTGATTTATGCCATGAGATTCTCATGCAACAATTCTAGTTTGCCGGTTCGGACGCCCGACAGTGACTTCTAGTTTGATTTCTTCCCATAAAAATGTTAGACATTTCTAACAACAAGCGACACTATGGTGAAAAAAAGATACGCGAGTGCTAGCAGTGTAAACTTTCAATTACTTTAGCTCTACCCCTATAGGTTCGTATTCAAAATAGCTATGTCAACTAACGAATATTTAGATACAAGAAACAGGATCAAAGACGTTCTAACTACAGCTGGAAAAACGTAAGAATAATTTAGTTTTTTCCGCATTGATTGAAGATGTATATCACTTGGTTTCAATGAAACTAAATAAATTTCTTTATCAGCCACAGGCAATCACTGTCTATAATGCCCGAGTCAGGTTTTTGGTGGCAAATAATAATATTAAAAATGCAAACGTCTGCCGAAAAAGGATGACGGTCAACAAGGCTAACGAGACCGGGATGTCAGTCGATCCTATCTTATCCATCTTTTCAAACCTTGATAATCCCCGGATTAATTTAACAGAATTTCTTAGCTCAATAATACCGCTGAGTTAGTGCTACCATGAGGAGATTTGGAATCTGTTTGTAATGTATTTTTGATAACGGAGATAGCGCTAAAGAACGTGAAGTTTAGAGGCTAAAATTAAACTTTTCGGGCCGTGAAATCTAAAGAAGCTTAAGTAAAAGAAACCTTTACCTCTATCACAGCTTCTTGGTTTCCTTTTGGGTTATTTTCTTTGGCGGCCATTGCTGTTTAACACAGCGTGACGGCGATTAAGGTCAGCGGTAGGAGATGTTGTTCATTTCTTCTTTTAGACTCGGCATCAATCTATTTCTAGTACAAAGTACAAAGTAAAGGATTTTTCGGCTATGACGTAATGCTTTCCCAGTTCAGACCACGTGTCATCCTCTTGAGAATAAGATTCTTTGCTTGAGGTACATCCATATTAATGTATCTTCTCAAGCGTTACCATTAAACAAAGAAATAAAACTAAAGGAGTGAAACGTGGTCTGAAATAAGAAAACACTATGTCCAAGCCGAAAAAGTCTATTATACCAACTACAGCAAGGCTATGGTTTAATTTCCAGTAAATAAGAAACAAACGTGGTATATAAAGAATAAAATCATGATCTTGTGTCGGGGAATATACCATCAAGCATTGCAAGCCGCCATACTCGTGTTATCAAGCCTATCCACGCTCACGGTAGAAACAGTACTTCCGAATGAGCACAGCAATTTTCGCTGCGATGCAAAATCTCGCGTGTAAACTACCGGCGATTGTAAGGCGATTTTCTAAATCCACGTCGCCGATGAATCGCTGTTGTTTCAAACATATTCGAATTTAGTGCAATTTTGCGGCAATAGAACCTTTCAGCTTCGTTGTTTGTTTACCCATTTCAGACCACGTGATGTCACTCTTGGGAATTATTTCTTTCTTATGTTGTAATTTCATAATAAAAGAACGATTCCCAAGAGAATGCCACGTGGTCTGAAATGGGCAATTTGCATACGAAGCTGAAAGGGTCTATTCGCGCTCAAATCGCCATTCATGTTTTCACGCGCGATTTTGGATTGCAGGTGAATCGCAGCTAGAATCGCAAAAAAAAAATCGCTTGTATGAACGGGCTTTTAGACCACCATCGCCGAAACTTTGATCATATTTTGTGTTATATCCTGATTAACAAGTCGTACTCACTGTCGACCATCAGTGCGTGTGAAGTACTCATCGTTAATCCCACACTCCATGCCCCGTCCTAATGCTCTTATAAATCAAAATTATTTCCTAAGGTGCCTTTCTTTTCTCTTTTTCTTTTCGTTTTTTTCTTCTTTGTCACACACTACACAAGCATGATCTACACAGGGCTGAATTGCCCTATATCACTATGACGTGACATTAAAACAAGCTATCATTTAAACGCTAAGGATCATGGTCTTGGAAGGGGGACAAAACAGTAACAACACAAAGAAAGTCTATATTAAATGCGTTTTGTGTACCGTAGAAAAGCAGGAACAGCCACCAAATACAGTAAATATTGTGTATTACACATCAATACTTCTTATATTTGGAAACCAGACAATTTGAGAGTAGACTTTTCTTAGCAGAGCGAATTTTGTTCAAATTTCTATTCTATTTCTGTTTCAAACTTTGATTCTGCCTCCCTCATAAACAAGCCGTGACGTCATAATGAAATAGCGCAATTCTAAATGCTGTGGATCTTTAAGCGGAAAATTAACATCTAAGTTTTCTTCAAGTCGTCAAGTATTCCATAGGTGAACCTAACAAATCAAACCACTAGATTTTTCTTTAAAAAGAAGGCATTTGGTTTGTCTTTACGATCCGCAAAAACTTTGTCCCTCCCACGTTTTGTTTTTATCTGTTTTTGGACGTTTTAACAGTGACCCTTATATCCTGATAAATGGAATGCAGCCCTAATCAAGGCAGAAAACAAAGATGATATTTTAAAATGCTCTCGACGAGTTTGTTTCGTGTCGGACGTTTTATTTCTGCCCTCCTACACTAAAATATGTTTTTTGAAAGCTTTTATAGGAATATGTTATGGGTTTTTTAGCGAGCACCACTCCAGATGGCCGGGAAGAGAACCACTTGACGCTGCCGTGGCGTATTCGTACGAACAATTGAGAACCTCTCTATTTGTGACGCATATCCGAGGTCTATGTTTAAAGAAAATCCGCTAAAATAAATAAAAAAATGCTTTACTTAATTCGTCAAACTTAGATTTTCCAAGTGTAACTGCTAGTTGAAAGACTGGATTTTATTTGAATTAACTAATCCTAGAAAGTGTAAAACACGACGGAATAACAGTAATGGTTCCTTTTAGGTTCGAGCGTCCCACGCGAAAGCTTTCAAGTGGTGGGCGAATGGTTTCAGCTTCGATTTCAAAAACTATAGTAATCAAACAGTCTTATGCTGTAATTAAACAGATTCAATTATACGTAATTATCGCGTTTCAGATAGGACATTAGTTGTACAAACAATGCTTAATATTTCGCAGTTGTCCAACCCCAGCTTTACTCGTAACTATGACTTTAAGGTTAATGGGCTGGGACTGCACTTCGTAAAGAACAAGTACTTCGACCAACACTTTTTTCCAGTTAATTTTCTGAAAAACAGTTACATCCCAACTTTCAGTCCAAGAACAGTTTTTGACTACCTTAGAACATTGGATTTGTGCGCACGCACAAAATAAAGCTCAAAGCGCTGAATTTCCTTCAAAATTTTGTTAGGGAACCATACACACTTTGAACTTTACAGGCCGGGCGAAACCCTAAAACTTTGCACATGACTCGCTCTAAATTTTTCTTTCAATTTCCCGAAAGAACAGGTAAAAACTAACCTTTTGACAAAGTTCGACAAAATGTAATTACTTTAACTTATAAAAAAAGCGATGTATCTGTTTTTGTTTTTATCCGTTGATAACGATTTTTGGCTTATTATGCGAACATACTGCTAAATTTTTAGCTTATTCTAAAAGCGTTCTTGAGTTTTTATGCAGTTCTCGAAAATAATGTTTAAAGCAGATATTCTGAGAAAATTACTCCCATAGCTTTTTTTAGTTTTTGAGTTATGAATTATCTTGTGCGAAACTTGGTTTTGGCTATTTTAGTCTTTCCAAATTGTCAAGATGGTAATATTCAAAATTCAATATCTTGAAAACGAACTCAGGACACCCCATTTCTCTTCATTTATTTTGAATCAGCTTTAAATTCTGTATAATATATTTTTCTAAGAAAGTTTTCTAATTACTTTTTACTAAAGTAGTCAGCCACCTTAACTGTTGTCAAAAAGTATCCTAATACATCCCCCCAACACCTTGCAATAATTAACTATCTTCCATTTATTCAATCTTTTCCTAGTTTATTCCTTCTTTCTTACCTTCTTTTACTTTTTTTGTCAATAAGTTTGAAATCCACCAAATACATGAGCTATAAAATGTACCTTCACGATGTTACGTGAACCTGTCAAAGCAACCATGACATCGACCACAGATGCTGTCCAAAGAGGTCAACTCTCTTACCACGGGACCAAGTTTCTAAATGTAACAAATTAAATTGTCAAACAAGTAAAAAGGAAATTGCTTATCCAAGACAAATCAGTCTTCAAAAACTTAAAAAAAAAAAAAAAAAAAAAAAAAAAAAGACGCATAACGTTAC
Source organism: Stichodactyla helianthus (assembly GCA_015163945.2). Lineage (NCBI taxonomy): Eukaryota > Metazoa > Cnidaria > Anthozoa > Actiniaria > Stichodactylidae > Stichodactyla > Stichodactyla helianthus. The sequence continues at coordinate 1,840 of WUAP02125359.1, read as the reverse complement.
TACACAAATATATAATCTACAGGCGACGGAATGATAAGACTTGAATACAATGGCAAAAGAGAACGAGTTAATTGTACAGGATTTTGAACTTTATTCACGATTTTTTCGCTAGAGCTCTTTAAAATTCCGTATATATTTTGTACAGACACCCTAGAAACCTAACTCCAGATCATACATTTAGGTTTACACTGATAAAGTAGAGTAAGATGATATTTATCTAAATAGCTGACGATACATGTAACCATCAAATGCATTAAGTAGCTGATATTAACTATGCATTTGATACGGTTATCCAATGACGTTAATTCTAAGCTCGTATTTAACAACGGAAACGACACGGACAGCTCAATCAGCGCTGTGTGCTTATGGTTCTAGAGGCGCACTTCAAAGCCGCGAGAAGTGCTATTGTTCTGTTGGAAAAGGTTTTGTAATCTCTCGGAACTCAGAGGGTATTTAACCGATTGCTTTGAACTTTTTCTAACGAAAACATCTGGTGTAAGGAGAGTGCATTGTGGACTACTGCAGTGCGCACGAAAGCGTCTCTCAAATCTGAGTGCAAAAGCGAAAATTTAGCAAACAGTCGCTTTCAGAGAGAGTGATAAAGTTCAGAATCTTGGAACATGATTTCAAAGGTAAGCAAGTGAAAGATATTGGACATGTTGGACCAGTTAAAGAAAAACTTAAGTTTTTTAAATTCATTTTCGCATGTTAAGTACGACTTAACATGATTGACTAGGTATAGTTTAAAATTGACATTAACTTGTTAATCGCTTAACTGTCATCGTACAACACTAAGAAATACTCTATTACAAGTTTTGGGGAAAAGCTTTAAGCTAATATAAAATAGCCAGCAGGACTACCTTTTATATTATCCAAATAAATCAATTCACGATCATACCAAGATGTTGTTCTAAATAAGCTTCAAGAAGCGCAAAACTGATTGCACGTTTCAGAGCTGCGCAGGCACAAAAATGAACTTCCGAATAAAAGGGAAATTCATTGATTTAATCTTGTTTTTTTCCGTTTGCTTTTTTTACTCGCTTTTCCCTTGTCATTTTTACCCGACAAAGTTTAATTTAATGATAAGATTGGTTAACGACAAGACTGCATTATAGTTATCTGAATTTGCAAGAGAAAAACTTAGTTTTCCGAAACACTGAGGTCCAATACGGTGATACTATCTGTGTAAATTCTCTTGAAAACGCTGTTAGTTTTAGAACAGAATAATCATCTTGAATTACTTACACTAATTGGACAGAAAAACGTTTGATTCAATTAATGCAAGCAAGCCGAAGAATGTTGTTGTTTTGCAATACAGAATCAACTTTACTTCTGTTTTTTTTTTTTTTGACAGGTTTTTTTTTTTTTTTTTTTTTTTGGTGTTTATCTTTTTTAACAAAGTTTCATCGTCTGACCTTTCGTATGTACACGCCATCTGTTTCCAGTATTGTCCATTTTCAGGTCACATGGCCATTCCATTGAGTATGGGAGCGCGCTGTGACGGCGATGATGATTGCTAAAGATATAGGTGAAATGATTCAACAGTGAATTGACCTAAAATAAACTGAACTGATGAAAATGTAACAGAGAAAATGTAGCTTTTTCTTTTCTATAGTATAATGCAAAAGAACTTCAACATTTAGTATTGGTTGTAGCATACGATGCCTTGGATCACTTTTTAAGATAAATTCGGCCAGAACAGAACAGGACAGGACAGGACAGGACAGGACAGGACAGGACAGGACAGCACAGCACAGGACAGGACAGCACAGCACAGCACAGCACAGCACAGCACAGCACAGCACAGCACAGCACAGCACAGCACAGCACAGCACAGCAC
>WUAP02125358.1:0-31514 GCA_015163945.2 Stichodactyla helianthus | reverse complement strand
GAAAGACGGGAATTCCCTGTAAATCAGTGAATTGGGGTCAAAAAAAGTTGAGCCAGAACCCCCCTATGTATACTACTCAGCTCACATGTTGATTTTTACAGAGGGAGGAAAACCAGAGAACCATGGAGCAAATTTAACCAATTTAACCATTTTTTTGTTTGTTAAAACACCTAACCCAAATAAACAAGTCATGACTTGGTAGTTATTAAACAAATAACTGTTTTTTTATTATTACAGTTGTTTTTACCAAAACATATAAAAATAAAAAGCTCATATGAATATTTATTATGAAAGCCAAAGTAAATAAGTCAGCAAAATAAAAAGCATAACTACTACAGCAGTTGTTAACACAATAAAGGTAAATCATTATGACAAAAAGTAAGCCAATTCAATGAAAGTTATAAAATGTAAAGCACTCTCATTTCACTTATGGAATCATACAATAGTCTATATACATAGTTATACAATAAGATCTTTTTAGCTTGGGCCTGTTTTCCTATTTCAGGTCGCATAATTTCACTGTTTTTCCTCTTTGGTTAATAATAACACTTGAGAAGATACATCAAAATTATATGCATGAGCCTTAAAAAAAGAATATTGGTATTTCTAAGACAGTTTTGAAATGGAAAAAAATTATTAGCTGAAAAGGTTTTGAAGAGTATCTGCATATGGATGCCATGGACATGCTTTGACCGTGATCTTTGTTGTATGACATTTTATGATTCCATATTGAAAATGAGGGTCTAAGTATTGCCTAGTGCAACAGCAAATGTTACAAAAATACATTTAGAAATAACTGTATAACAAAAATAAGGTCTACAAAATGCTCTGGAATAACTAGCTATATTATTAAGTAAACATATAACCATTAAATTACATTAAATTTATCGTAGCATTCATATTATTGCTAGATTTTTAACATCATGCCATGCAAGTTATGCTCTTATGAAGAGCATATAAGGCTGACATTATGCAAGTTAGCATGCCAACTCTTTCCCATGACAAATAGAAAACTGGTCCATATTTACGAAACAGTAGAGAAATGTTGCATCACCTCAGTCGGGATGATTTCTGCTGTTTACTTCTAAGGTAATGCAGCTTGGACAATACAGTTTTCATGCACAGCAATTCAAGGGAAAACTCATCCTTGATAGACCACATTTGTGGAAAAGAGACTATAATAGCAGCTGGTCAAGGCTTTGGTCATATTCGCCTGTATATGGGCTTTAAGAAGGTGATATTAGTACAGCAACGAATGACCATCCCCTTAATTTGCATATTTTCAACCTTAGGAAACATATCTAAAAGATATATAATAGTATAATGCTTTGCTAAATGCAAAAAGGTAGGGATATATTTACAGGTGAAAAATTTTCCTTATTGGAGATGTGATTGTATAAATGTTCTAAATTAAAACATGCAACATTTTGAACATCTGGGAAACAAGTTAGTACCAAATTATTACAAAACATAGCTTAATAACTCTTAGAAACCTTGTTAGAAATTTTCAGTAACGTAATTAACTTTACAAATTGTCGAACCCTGTCCAAGATTATGATGAAAACTACAATTGAACAGGCTAACGTCAGAAGTATTGGTCAAATGGTTTGGAAAATCCCTTAAGTCAGTGGCATAAGGAGCTACCAAATTAAGGTGTTTCTAGAGAATAAAAATTTATGGGCAGAGACTGAGCTTTTTTGCACATTTTTTGGATTGCCAAACAGCTATAAAAACCCTATTATTTGAAAACCTTTCTAAAAGGTTACTAACAACCATGTCATCAAAAAGCCTAAAAACTAGTAATATGTTTCCTTGACTCACATAAATTGTTGAGCTTTGATTGAGATTGACCTGTTAAAGCTTGGGTGTAATGTTTTCTACTCCAGGCTGCATATCATCCCATAATATTTCTTTGTTTTGCTATAATGCTTGCAAATTTATATCAAGATGAATGTACCTTAAACATAGAATCTTATTATTCCCAAAGTAATTGAGAGGGGAATAGTCATTACACCCAACCTGAGTGGCTCCATTTCAGTATCTAGTTACTTAAAATGAAAGAGTTCAATTCAAGAAAGTTCAACTCTCAGATGCAAGACTATAATGTTGATACAATAAAAAATATATAATTGAATTGTGGCCAGCACAAGATAAGAAAGCAGCGTGTTATGTTTCCAGCTCTGATGTCAGCTTTCTCATGTGGCAACCATGTTGACTGAACAAAACGTTTTTGCCTGGCAAACCTCGTCAAGTACTTCAGGAGTCTAGCTGGGCATAAACAAATGCTTTATTTTTATGGAAATAAATGTGGTTGCAGCATGAGAAAACTTTAGCACAAACACAAGAAAAAGCAGGAAAAGAAAGAATGCATTACTAGCATATGCAGGGAACAGTCACTTCTCTTGGATATGGTACTTCTAGTAATCCCACGGCTTTTGTTTTAACTCATAAACTGCTGTCAGTTTAACTAAACTTCCTAACTGGAGAAACAATATTTTGATAAGACGGACACATGGGATCCAAATCGCTATTTAACCCTTGACAGAATTCAAGCAAAAACACTCTAGCAGAAATCGATGGCTTTGAGGAAAGCTCCAAATTATAAAATTTTTATGAAATAGTTATCCATTTATCAAAAAAAAGTGGGTGCTTGTCATGACAACTTTTGAAACATGTTGCCATAGCAACTATCAATATGAATTTGTGCTAATTTTTGTTCCCTTTGTCTAGAAGCTAACAAACTCAGTGCACCTATATACAAAACTCACTCATGTAAGTTGCCAATAACATAAAACTACCATTTAAAGGGGGACTAGCATCAAATTTTATCAACACTCAATTTAGCTGAAACGTCATTGAAACTACACTGAAAGACTCTCAAAGAGCTGTTTAAAAACTGGTTAGTTTGTTTTCTGAAAATTCTCATGGAAAGTATTAGATTTTTATGAATTTTTAGAGGTATCAGTGACATCATACACTCCACACAAACATTTAGTTCCATACATTTCTTTGTAATTTGTAATTGAAATATCTCAATGTAAATGTTCTACATTGAAGAAAACTGGTCAGAAAGTGAATCCTTAGTCTAAACAATGTAAGAAAACTCCTTCACACAAACTTTTAGTGTTAAAGAAATAAAAATTTTTAAGAACAAAACATAAAGAAATGTATGAAGTTGAATGCTTAGGTTGAGTGTATGACGTCATGCAGACGATTTTGATGCTAGTTCCCCTTGTAACTAACATTTATCTGCTTACCATGCACATATATTAATCCAACTTCTGTCAGTTTTAATGCAGCTATTACAATTTTAGCAAAACCTATGGCTTGTTTCAATAGCTTTTTTAGATATACTCCACTGTAGGCTATATGTTGGATTATATTTTGCACACACTACCCCAAAAGAAAACACTTTTTGCTCTACCTTTGAGGTAAGTTGTTGTGTACACCATTAAGTATTTTTGTACTAATGGCCACTCCAGTGACCGCACTAGGGCAATGACCAATAACCATGCAGAGCTGCTCTCTGCATGACCACACAGCAAAAGATGGCATCTATCTTGTCTGTAAGGTTTACCTTTAAGTCACCTCTTGCAAACCCTTCTCCTGAAAGGGTGGTCATTGTCGCCATTTTTCTACAAGAATTAAGGAACACACAGTGAGCGATAAAAACTCGCATATTTTTAAGCATTTTTTCAAATTTCCTTCTTGCAAAAGTATGTATACACCTTTTCACCATTTTAGACACAGCCAATAACCCTACTGATCTCAAACCTTGCATATAAGTAAGAATAAGCCTAACCTTAATAAACAAGTACATAATTTCAATACTTTTTTAGCTTTATAACTTCTGGTGCATTACTTTGTAATGCATGATGTCATTATTGTAAATAATTTATTCTTATCTAGCTCATAACTTGTATTACCTATTGTAATTCTTCACTCTATTAAACTGAAGATGGCATAAGCATGCCGAAACATGTCTTTCAAAAAAGTTGTTGTATTATTCAAAAAAAGTATTGTCCTTAATTCTGTTTGGGCAGTTAAATTCTACCATTATAGTGGTTTTCTTACAATGTTACAAGAATGTATTTTATGTAACTGGTTTCAACAAACACATGCAGAAAAATTAAACAAAAAATTAGAAACAATTTTAACTTCATTTTTCAATAAAAAACCTAGACTATTAAATTCCTAGTTTTCACATTTCAACCAGTCATGTGGCCTAGTGGTAGAGTATCTGCCTCATGACTGGGAGGTCACGGGTTCGAGCCCCTGCCGCATCATACCAAAGACGTTAAAGATGGAGCATACTGCCTGCCAGCTTGGTACTCAGTATAAATGGTATGGGGTATGGAAGTTAAACACACGAAGCCACCAGTGGACCAGCCCCCTGCTGTTGCTTTTGCTACCTATGTAGCCGTGTGGCCTAGGGCTATGGAAACGGAGATAGGCGCTGCCCTATATGTCACTCGGTGTGGGTAGGACTTTAACTAGCTTTCACATTTCAGGTTACTGCATGTCATTCCCTTTAGTATTATTTTGTTGCTTTTTTGGCAATGTTAGAGAAGATACACTCTTATGGATGGAACTCAAATGCAGAATCTTAATTTTATGAGAAAAACACAATGTTTGTAATGGGAAAAAAAATTATGCCAAAATAAAAAGCTCTGAAATTTAGCAGACTGTGCTGTTGGTAAGTCTTAAAGTTGGTAAAGCAAAGTCAACAGTGTAAACCATTAGAAAATTACCTTATGCCTCTTTTTCATTTTCTTTTTCTTCTTCTTCAAGCAGCAACTGTGTCAACTTATCCACACTGGATTCCTTTGGATTTTTGTCCAGTATTTTTAGGATCTTGGCAGCATCATTTGGAAAGATCTCAAATAAAGCATCATATGCTTTCACTCTGTCTTCCTCTAATGTTGCTTCACTTCTTTCGCTAGGGCCATCAGTAACTTCTGTGTCTGTGGGACAAGACCTTGTCCTATAGTATCCTTTTCCTTGTCCACCACTGAAGTTATTGGGATAGTGTGGATGGTAGTGTTGGTTTGTATGATAAGGATATTGTGGGTGGCTATATTGTCCATGAGGTTGTTGATACGCTGCCACTCCCCAATGAGTTGGTGGATGAACAGGTTGTACAGGTTGTACTGGTCGATATGAGGGCTGGTATCCTGCACATGCACCATACAATTCTTCTGGCATTACAATCCCACATGCAATGTCAGGAGGTGGGGCCATGTTGGGGTGCCCTTGATACATCTGTTGATTGTAATGACCACTTCCCCCTGGAAGTGAAGGATACCCTTCAAAGCCATCAGACATAACAGGCGGTAGACTACCCCTGCGGCTTAATGATCTGCTGTAGTGTTCTTGCAGGCCATTTACATCATGGTAAGGCTGCGGTTGTGGCAATGGATCAGATGCTGGCCTCTGACTTTGGTTTGAATGATTATTTCTCAATGTAGGAGGAAAAAGGCGAGCCATGTTATTGTACATATCCACCTGAGGTATTGGGAGGGGCTTTGCTTGACGTGGGGGTGGAATTTCTGTGGGTGGTGGTGGGAGAGGCTTTGTTAATAAATAGGCTGGCATGTCCGGCAGAGGTGGAAGGGGTCTCCCTGGCCTCTGTGTGCAGGAATCTCTGTATGAAGCAGATCTTGTGTTAGTCTCCCCATAGGGAATAGCAGGAGGCGTCAAGAAGACTTTTTCAGATAACTGAATTGCTAATGCTGACATTTCAGCTTCAGTTCTAGAGTTTCTTTCTGGATGGAGATATTTACACCGGTTGCCATAGGTACATCGCCTGCCATAAGGACAAGCCTTGCCGCATCCTTTAAGAAGAAATTCATTCAAGTTAGGACCATAACGTCCAGCAGGATCATCTGGTGGCATAAACCTGTCATCCACAAAAGAATACATGAGAAGTCTTTGCTCTATCACTTTTTTCCACTCAGAACTTTCATTTTGAAGATCACGAAAATTATCATTAGAAACTATAATGCCGTCAGTTTGATGGGCCAGCCTGATGATAAATCTGTCATCATAACAAATTACACGCCGACCATTGATAGACCTGGATGGTGTCCACACCAGAATGTTGTCCTCTTCTAGCCGTGTTAGCACTTCTTGGTCAATAATTGGGCTTTCTGGTTTTGATGATTCCTTTCTCCATGATGGAACAAATACTTTAATGTCTCGATGACCTCTTTCTATGAAGTAGTCTACAGCAATTCCAATGCCACGGCATGAGAACACTTTCTGACTACCATGACTAAAAGAACAAAAAATTTCGAATCAATTATGACTTTGGTACTAAATCTGGTTTTCATTTCAAACTTGTTACCAATTAGAAAGAATTTACAGCATGACACACAAAAGTATTAAAGTATTGACCACTTTTAAAGTATTCACACAGTTAAACAAGCTTTTACATGCCTTATTTGGTGTGGCAGTTTAATGTACAAAAGCCTGTGCATAAAGTATACAAATATATTAAAAGGGTCATACTGTAAATAATTATAATAATAAGAAGTTTATTTCTGCTCTAAATTTATCATTTCCTGCTCTTAAAAGGTTTTCATACTGCACCAATCAAAATATATAAAAATTGTCAGGCTACGAGTTTTTGAAATGCGCCTCATAGATTTTGTAACAATAAACCTATATTCAAGCAAGCCTTTTATTGGTAGATCTTATTCATGCATAGAGAGCTTTGGACGTGGTTGAAGGGGTGTCATTGCAACACATCTTGAATAGAAAACCATTTAAAAGTTTTAGTACATGTGCCTGCACTCAACCATTTAATACACACGTATCATCCAATCAAAAGCATATACCTTTACTATCAAATGGCTTTCTCTCTTGTCCAGTCAAAAGACACAAGCACAGGACCAACCAATCACTCTAAGCTTGGACAGAAAAGTCATTTGATAGTCAAGGTGCTGTTTACAAAGTTGACTTCAATAGCACTTGAAACATGAGTACTTGATCAAAATCTCTTTCATTTGGGTATGATAAAAATGAAATCAAGTCAAACAAAGTTATGCTGCAAAGTCTGCATGACAAATCTTTGATGTCAAGAGAAAATCCTACATAAACATTAAAACTGTCGAAAAAGTCACTTTTAATGAAGACAAACAGAAGTTATTTTTATACTAAGTATCTTAATTTAGATAAATGATTGACACAGGAGATTTTGCTAACGCGATTACTCAAGGTTTAACCAATTACTCGTTTTTCCATCCCTTATGTTTGGCTCTTGTTTACACAGCTTGGTGTACCGAACGAACAAGAATAAGTGTATGTCTTGCCTCAGAGCATAAGACAAAGGCTTCTAAGAGCCTACAACTCCATTAACGATAGTTCATTACTTAACCACTATGCCTTAATGTCTCCTTACAAAACTTCAATCACGTCCAAAACTTTCTAAGCATGAATAAAATCTCCCCCAAAAAAGCTTCTTTGTATATCAGTTTATCGTCAGGAAATCTTTGAGGCTCATTTGGGAATATCAAGCAATATTTTTTATCATGGAGTAAATCGTAGCATGGACGATTAATCTAAACGCTAAAAACTCGAATTAATTTTCACAGCCGTAAGATGAATTGAAAAAGGCTTGATTAAAAGCGGACCGGATGTTTGAGTTTGCGAACAAATAGCCTTGAGAACAGAGACAAGTTATGACTGATATATCTGAAGTAAGCTAGGCAAAGCGGATTTCCCGAACTCTTATCAGCAATATCTCAATCCAACTCTACGAATAGTCTTAACAAAACATGTAGTTTAGGTAAGCTTTTGTAATCTATACCAAGGACAGTCAGACATACCACAAGATCCAGTAGAGGTCAGAAGTTATTTGGGAATCAGAACTATGAATTTAGAGAAGAAACTTCCAATGATCTGTCTTCAACTGCTGGCTTATTCGTGACTATGAACAGAAAAGAACTAAAGACGAATGATGAAGCGGTCATTTCAACCGTCATAGGGGGGATTTTTAGACAAATTTTTCGTTTGGGAAAATTAAAAATCGAAGCAAAACTTATTTAGGCAAACATAATCAGTTTTCCTATAGAAGACGTTTTCCGCAAATCGGTAGAAATAAGTTTGATTTGGTAATACAACTTAAGCTTAACTTGTATTGGAATGAAGTTGATTTTAATTAGATATTCGAATGCCTAAATATAAACACACGAATTTCAGAGTTGAACATGGATGAATTCGTAAGAATTTTTTAAAAATCGGCTAGTTTTAAAAAGATTAGAATAATTAATAAGGTTTAATATAAAAACAAGCAAAGAAAACTAGTTTTCTCTTAGTAATGTAATTATCTTCTCATGATTATCGATTGTGCTGATGCAGCGTTTCGCATTTTTATACCACGTGTTCACGATACATTTCAAAACATAGCGTTGATTTCAAGAATTAAACAAGAATTCCATGACAAATGCCCGTGCAGTCGACAAGAAATAACTTAAAACGATAATCTATCGACTGTATATCTTAGTTTAGAGCGCTTTTATGTTAAGGCTTCAGTAATACTTTGGTAGCGTAAGCTAGAGCGCTAAACCATGCTGTGAACGCGACAGCGTAATTGCCTTTTGGCGGGTATCGAGACGAACAAACAGTAATTACCCGCAAATTTAAACAATTTTTTAGTCGCAGAAATGTTCTAATGGAATAAGCTTTGATTTAGGAAGATCTTACCTCATAGCAACGTTGCTTCCATCGATGACGATGGCACGAAACGTGTTTGGATCGCTGTTAACAACAGGAGGGGAAGAAAGCGGCCTCTCCAGCGATGATCCTTCTTCAATTTGCTTGGCCGAGTTTTGCGCTTTTATAAGCTCCAACAAAAGCTTATTATTATCAGCTTCAGGTCCTAATTTCGATAAGGCTGATGATACCTCGGACTCTGAATACCTTAATTTTCGCGCAAAGTCTCTCAATGATTCCCCTCCATCTAATTTTGCTGATTCGAGTTGATCGCGTCCTTCGCGCGTTTGGGATTCCGCTAAGGAATCTTCTGTCGTTGCTGTGTCTGATCCGTCCACTATACTCGTACTCATCGTTACTTTATTACATGGTTCTTTCTTGTCGTTAATATTAAGTGCTTTTTCATTAGTTTCAGAGTCTTTAAATTCGCCACATCGGGGACCACAACGAGATTCCTTTACAGAAGGTTCGTTTGTCTTCGAAGGTTTTTTGCACGTTTCCCGTCTTTTCCAGACAACCTCTGTCTCTATATTATCCCTTTTTTCTGTAGTTTTAGACGAATCTTCTTCTGGGACCTGATTATAGTCTTTAGGACCATTATTGATGTGGGATTTCATTTGGTCTAAACTTGAAGAAGCAAGAGCGACCGCCATCTTGGTCCCACAAATTTCCAGAAAACCCTCGGAGTCGACGGCTAAATAAGCCAACGTCTTTTTCTCGATTTCGTCGACAATATTCGTCGATCCTCGTTCCTCAAAAAGGTCGCAAACTGGAAAATCAACGCGGCACCGGACCTCCGGGTTGCATACACTGATAATATATTCCTACAAAAACAAAAACAAAGGTGATCAAACAGTTATTCGCGCGGTCCAACTTTAGTACAGAAAACATGAATTGTATTGTACAAGCTAAAGAATCTAATAGAACAGTTTCAAACAATCCACCTTAGCCTGGTCCAGGAGGTCGGGATTTTTTTCGCACACTACACGGATCCACTGGAAGGATTCGTATTTTTCTAAGCCCGTGAAGTCCGAATCCACGTCGCTAGTCTCATTTCTCTGACAAGATAGAATTTGGAAATCCACATCGAATAACTGCTTAACTCGAGTTTCCAAAAGTGATTTCAAGTCGCGCGTATTTGTCTTCAGAACGAATTCCTTAGAAGCAGATGAAATGATTTCTTGAAGCACCATTTTAAATATAGAAACTGCTAGTCGTAGTTATCTCATCGTGTATTGATTGAAGGTCTCAGAAGCTAGTGCATACCAGAACAATATCACTGAGAACCCACGTAGGGTGCGGTGTTATATGGCTAGAGGTCGTGACGTCATTCATAACTAGATTTCCCGTCAAACGTTGTACGAAAATAACAATGTAAAATAATTCAATATAATTACACAGACAAAATCCAACTGCGATACGATAAAACTCTAATCTCTATCCAAACTCTCGATGTTTATTTGATTTCGAACGTTTTCGAATGCTTTTTTGAAATCTTCTTGTTGCGCCGGAAGCCATGTCAATACTTTAGACACATGCCAATCATTATAGTGACCCAAATAAGGGTTAAGAGCAAATATTTTCGAATCGTCACTAAATTAGCGGTTTATAACGAAAATTATGTTCCTTATAAAATTAATTAGGGTGGTTAACCCAGGAAAAGACACAAAATTAAGATTTCATATCGAATTAGCTACTTTAAATTCCATATAACCCCAATTATATCTCTGCTTTTTGGTTTGCTGTTTAGATCAAAAGCTTTGCCGAGAGCAGCTAAACCTGATTTGCTGTTAGCGCTCTTAACATCCCGTCTGAGGATCGACATGAATTTCCTTTTTAGCTTTACGACTAATCAATACGTTTGTTCATGTCTTCCAAGAAGGAAGCCAAACTTCTTCAGCAAAGGAAGCATTAGCATTGTGTTTTCTTGAAGGCGGTTTTCTGAATTCAAAAAACTCGGACATTGAAACATTGCAAAAACTCTTCCAGTCGTACAGATAATGAGGGAATTCAGGAACCAAAAACCCGGGATTATTTGCAAGTTAACACAATTAGGAAGCATACTTAGATATTTAGCACAGATTGGTAAGATATTTGTTGAGATTGAAGGAGTTTATTATGATAAAAATGCTTATGAATATAATAATGATAAAGTAACCACTTAGTTTTCCGATGTCATAAACTTCCAGGTTTCTCTGCCGTGCCGAAAACCATTTTGTTAAAACATTAATTAACCCATTTCGCGCGCGTAAAAAATTTCCAGAATAAACAACACTACCTAACTACCCAAACACACGTTAACTTGTTGGTACATTAATCTCACCTTTACAACCTAAAACAAAACAAGAAAATGCAAACAAATTAAATAGTTCAAGCATTTCAAAGAAAATGGTTAAACTAAAAGTTCTGAACTCCTTACTCAACTCTAACAGAAAATCCTAAGATTTCAGATAATTTTTAAAAGTTTTTATATATGTTCAAGTACTTACTAATGGTCCAAAAACTTTGTACACAGAATACGTATTTAGAGAGATTCATGGCTACGGTTCGTCCAGTGACCTGTGAAAAACTCACACAGCATTAAGTTGAAATGACTCACTGCATTCGATGTCTTGTGACCAATTTTATTTACTGCTGTAAGCGCGTGAGCGTAGCTTGAGGGCGTTTTGGGATTCTTTGTATCATACAAATCGTTGTTCACTCGAGGAGGCCGAAAACAGTTGTTCTGATTGAATATTTTTTAGCTTCTAACCACGCAACGAATGATTATTTTGCTGGAGGCGTTGCAAAGATACTAAGAAATGGTATTGTATGCTTAATCAAGGCTTGGCCGGAACAGCTGAAGGTTACGCTTACGGCTCGAGAATTCATATATCATTAATTCATTAATTATGTAAACAGGTCGATTTTCAATGAATTCAAAGTTTAAAAACGTGGCAAACTGATTCGAGCTGGTCACTTTGCTAACAATTCAAGTCACATCGTTTTGCAATTAAAGTTAGACTGCAGAATCACGTCAACAAGAATTCGCAGGGAAACAGATAGTTCAGATGCCAAACCGTTCACACTATCACAAGGAAATGCTTTGGTCCAGCAAGAAACGAGCCAAGAACAATGTTTACAAAGTGCTCATAGAGAATAACATACTTAAAGGAACTTGACATGCTGAAACGCACAACTATATTGACCGAATTTGTATGACGAAACACGGCCAGTGACCTTACCTACCCACGGCCGGTGAGTCAAGCTCTCACCCAAGCGTGGTAGGTGGAAGCTGAACTACAGGTGTGAAGATGAGAGTTCTAGAATAAAAGTAAAGCTCGTAAAAACAGTGTATATAGTAAGGGCGAAAGAGTTATACAAGTTCTTGGAATTTAATAATTTTTTTGCATGTGTATTTTTCAGCCCTGGTTTTTCCTGTGCTTTTGAAAGGTTTAATCCGCTACGGCCACTCCAATTCCTCTAACTACAGTGTAAACTAGATTTTGTTACGATCCTAGACGACTTGAATTGGCGAAAGCAAGCAAAAACCGAGAACTGAACACCAGGTTTACTCGAACTGTGTTTATTCGCAGGTATAACATCTCGTGTTAATCGTGTGAGCTTTATTTTCCAGTTGTCCTGCCTAAGCGCGCTAGAAACGGAAGACAACAACTCGAACTGAATCCGGCTAACGATGCTGAACCGACACTCCGTTGCCAACAGGAAAAAGAAATTGAATCTATAATCAATATTTCTACTTCCTATTCTAAGGATAAGATAATCCATTATTAGTTATTACTTTTTATACTAACGAAATATAACTTTTGTACCCAGTTTGAAAGCTCGACTCGAATGTTAATGTTCTACCAGTTAGATCACATGACCATTTCTTTAAAGTTGATTTTGCCGGCGATAATTGTGAGATAAATTAATATACTTTATCATAGAAATGATTTTTAAAAATAAGTCTAAACCCGAATTGATATGATACTATGAAATAAAGTATCACGCAGACAAACGGGTGGATCGATGAGACTTTTCTTCATATAGGCGTGGCCTGTTTTCTCTTAGCCAAATGCTCAGTTAACCAGTCCGAAACGTCTGTAAAGTTTAGACATCTTTTTCTCTACACGGGTTTCAGCATTCATTTTACGATCTAGCTTATTGTTACTCCTACAGACGCAGTCCACGCTAGTTTACTCGCTAGTTATATCAAGAGTTCGAAAAGAGACAACTAAGCATAGAAAACAGAACCCAAACTTAAAGAAATGAACAGGCGTAGCTAAATTGTAAGCTTGCTTGTCAGTTGGTTAAGAAATGTTGACTATCTCGCTCCGAGTTTACTTACCAAGAAATATGAGTGCAACAGTTAAGTAAAGACCCCTGGATTCAGTATTGAAAATTGTCGCAATATTTGAATTGTTTAAACAACACGCTTAGATATCACTGGTGGGGTAACTCTCCGACAAGAATTAAATACTGACGAGTGCCGACGTGAAGTCAGGATTTACTCGCAGTGTGAGCTAAGTATCGCACGTGCTTGTTTCTTGGTTTCCAAGGCGTGTTTGAGTGAACTAACTAACCTTGCAATGCTCTTTGGCTGATAGCTGAGTGTAAGGCAATACTAGCGGATATTGCATGGTATTTTGAGATCAGTATTGCATCCGTTTGACCTATGGTTCCCACGATTCAAAACCAGTTCGTTTGAGGAAGAGCCCAGCTGATGGGTTATCTGTGAACAGAAGAACGGCCAAGTATCCGTTGCTAGATAACTCAAGGAACTCTTAAAAATACTAATTACTGCTAGAACACCCTTATCTCGGTCAGATAAGTGATTAGAAACCTCTCTATTGCGACCACATGTTTCCCTTTTTATTACGACCCGTTTAATTGCTTCAGTATTTTCAAGTCACTTCTTTTAGCACGGAAAAGGTCAGAAGTCTTTTTTTTCCCCTTGAAATAATAAACGTCTTCTCTTGTTCGTTGGATTTCGGCTTCATGTCCAGCTCAGAACCATCGATAAGATTGCTGGAGTGTTTCATAAATTACTGTTAAGTTCTCACGATTTTTTATTTATTTATTTATCTATTATATAGAGTTTAAAGTAATTTAGATGGTCAAAATAGGAAGGTTTTAAACGATTTAGATGGTCGAAATACAGATGTTTTTAAACGGCAATTTCAGGATGGTCGAAATACAAAGGGTTTTTAAGCCAATCAAGATGGTCGAAATACAAAGGTTTAAAGCAATTGAGATGGTCAAAATACATAGGTTTTTAAGCCAGATTAGATGGTCGGAATACAGAGGTTTTGTCGCTCTTATTGAGGCCGCGATTCGTAAGCCATTCATTGGCAAAAATTTGACACACACTCCATATAATTGGCCAAACTGTAAAGGGATATTCTTCAAAAGAACTTTTAACCCTCTATTTGGTGCTGTTAATCTTGATATGAAGATTAAAGACAATCCAACTGATTAACCTCCATTCGTTTCGATTCAGGGAGAGGCGTGAATGTGTAACCACTCAGTTATAGTTAATAACATTCGACGATGATTCTGATAATGTACATTCATCCCGGAAATCAGGGTCAAAATACGGTCATCAATCCGTGGAATCTCAAAATCTTGAATTGCACTACAGCCGACGTAGCGTCGCTGGTGCCCGGGCCGTAGAAAGGTATGGTAATAAGATACTTCTAATCACTGCAGAAGAGTCTATTGATTGATAGTATCATCATAGATACATCTGATAATCTGCATTGCTTTTTTCTGGACAACTTTTTTTCCCTGTTCGTTTTCTGCTCTCGTAGACTACAAAATTTGGCGCGTTTTTTCCTTGACAATTCTTCTTGTTCAACGACTAGTGTGCCCGCTTCTCGCCAAGGAGACTTGTCAAGGGAAACGTACCTGTTCCGTCTGTAGATAAATCTTTTGTTAACGGCCTTTATCATGTCAGTTTTCGTTTGTTTCAGCGCCTGTATATGCATTTTTCTATTTGCTGGCGGTACGTCTTTGGCCACAAAAACGAAAGTAGAATAGGGCCGAGGATCCTAGTTGCCCGGCTGCCGTCCGGTCAAAAATGGATCTGCCGCTACATATATGCACTGGGACTGCCGGAAAATTTAGGCTCCTTAAAGTTAGAAATGCAATACTGAGATATGGGATTTCTCCGAAATGGGAAATAAGGCCTGCTTCAATTGCAAGACCCCATTGATATCTGTTTGACTAAAATAGCAGGATTTTAGCCCGATAGTCCGAGTTGCTCTGCATGGCCGATTGAACTTATTGTCCTTTTATCAGTTTATCATCTCCTCATGCTACTATAGTAGCATATAATACTGTAAGTCATCAAGTTTAGTAAGCACTACTGATACTAGTTTAGCCGACCGGATTGCCATGGAATGAATGAATTAATTTATAACCACAAGGAAATTGCTGACATAACTGCAAGATGGACTGACTTTAAAACTGTATTAGAGGTTTTGCACGACCACGTGACGGCAGCCATGTTGTATGTCAGAACAATAGAATCTTTTCCCCCTAAGGGATTGAATTCTTTCTCATGTAAAACGATCTTATTGTTTCTACCATGCAACATGGCTGCCGTGCAAAGCCTCCATCACTCGGATGCGCTGCTGTGTGCTATAATAACACGATTATTTTATCCGAATTAAGCCATGGTGCTTCCGTTTCAACAGCCACTGTCAGTTAATTCCAGATGAGATTGAAATGGAAACTAGCGAGTAAACTAGTATAGGCTGCGTCGGTGTGTAATGAATACAATAACCAATAAAAGGAAATCTGTAACACCGTGAAAAAAAGAGAAATATACTTAACTTTACTAACGTTTCGAGAGTTCGCCCTTCGTCGGAGTAAAAAAGGAATGAGATTGCATAATTTCTCTGATTATTCTGACTACGAACCATGTTTTGGCGGGTTATGAAAATAGATTGCACAATCGCACCCAGACAGACAAGACTTCCAAGTATTCATACAAAAATAGCTAACGAGGTTTTCTTTATCTAATTTAGTTTCCAACTGTGCTCTTAATTTAGAAAGTCTAAAATTAAAAAAACGCTAAGTGATTTTACAGGCGCCTTTAGCCAACTATCTGTCATCATCTTTGTCCATGGTCTAGTTGTATCTATTACTACTGAGCTACAGGACAGTTTATCCCTGTCAAGTGTTCCTGAGTCTACCTTGATTATAGTTTCTCCAAAATTATCACGAAAACTAGTTGATACAGCTATGTTTCTTGGGTACAATAATGTTTTCCCATTTCAGACCACGTGTCATTCCCTCGAGAATACGATTCTTTGTTTGAGGCTCATCCATATTAGCGTATCTTCTCAAGCGTTACCGAGAAACAAAGAAACAATATTCAAGGAAATGACACGTGGTCTGAAATGGGAATTCGAAACATTACGCCCAAGTGGATTTGGTCGATTCCAAGTATCCAGGCTATATGATTCCATATTTGTCTCATAGTTTTGCAAGTTTGGGCAGAAAAGTACCCTTCCGAACTCCTATGATGTGCTTCTTTCACTGGCAAATACTACGTACAAATACTAAAGATGCATTTCCTCCCTAGAAAAAATCCGGGATCTGTCCCTATGGGTGAAGTGGTTGAAGCCAGCTGGTCTATAGGGTGAATATCCTACTCATGACATTTAAGTCCTGCCTCGGCATTGATCCAGAAAACCTTTTTATTAAACGGAGACAGAAGGCTACGAAGGATGATATCCTACTTAGCATCTGTCTTCAAGCCCTTGTTGAACTCGGCTAGAAGACTAGACACTTAAAAGAAGTCTTCTAAAATACATGATTGGAATTCTTTGGGAAGTTTTGGGATTCCTGTGGTGGCGTATTTAGTGGGACAATAGGAAATCCGAGAAGAGAACATGGCTAAGCAAGACAAATCAACTAGTGAATACTGTTATCGAGTTAATAGCTGATATAAAAGATTAATCACCGATTGATTATGATAAAGCCTTATTATCCTCTCTTTCTCTGACCACAGGGTGACCAAAATTATTATTCTACGAGTTAGAACGATGACGTAATCGATTAAGTGAGTCAAGTTCCCTCTAGTCCCCCTGCCTCATGCATATCAACGAAGGGGGGACCCCCGCACACACATACACAAAAGATGTCAAGCTCTAGTAGACATATCGGTCCATGTTTCAGCGATTAAGTTCAAGGTTATTCACTTGATGACAGACTCTGCACAGAGCGCACAGCGGTTGTCTTGGGCGAGGGTCCAAAATTCGGACGAAATTTAAGTGACAGATCAAGATGCACTGTGATAGAACAAAAGCGCTGAACCCCACGCCCTTTATAGATATATCAATTTAGAAAGGGTTTTAGACAGTGCTCCGTGAGGTTGACCACAGAAACAATAAGGTTGTAATGGGTTATCAAATAATTTTAATTGAAACTCCAAGGACAATGGGATCAATGAATCATATAAACTTGAAATTGAAATCTATCGTTGACCGACACAGATATAATACGAACCCAGTGTTGGAATTTTGAAGTGAAAGTTTGACAAAAACTGGTAATTAAAGATTTTGTTTGCATACTAGACAACACAAAAAGTATGCAACAGTTGTAAAATTGAACGAAAACTGGTTCAGGACCGTTCAGATACACGTCAGATGACGAAAGAGGCAAGCAGAATAATCTCTCGCCAGTAAAACCGCAGCATATGGGCGCGGATAGTGTCTTAGTGGTTCAAGGAATAATTAGTTTACGGCACAAAAGGTTTTATTTGATGTCTACTTTGGTCTTAGCTTACAAACAGGAAAAAATACTAGAAAAACAAGAAAAATAAAGTATTTATATTGCATGTATAAGAAAACGAGCGTTTCACTTAGCCATTCATACCGACAGTAACACAGGCAGCGTAGCTTAGTAAAATTTTGAGACAAACCTGTGACGCAAAAAAAAAAAAAACATTTGAAAATTTTATGGTAGCATTGCATTTTATGGTAGCATTTAAATTTATATGAAAATATCAATAAACGTACATTGGATTTTTATGTGAGAAATGATTATTTTATCGAGCATATGATATGCTTTTATTTTTCAGTGGGGGAAAATAGGTTAAAAAGTAAAGGATTACGCATTGTTTTTTCCCGTCTCAAATCCTCTCCTCGTAGTTATATACTACTGTAAGCAAGTTTGCACTGAAAACTCCACTTCTTCAGCTCGATCCTTCGTTTGTATTTTGAGGTTCTCAGTCACCGAGCTAACTTTCGGAAAATATTAGCCATTAGTTTACGCAGTCACGTTCAGATAAAAGTTTCCAAGTGAACTGCACTACAATAATAATTTGAACAGTACAAAAAGTGTTCAAATGTTCAATGAACCTTACCGGATTTCACAACATAAACACTGTTTCCTGACGAACTTTTTGTTTTGAAGTGTGCCAGTGATTACTCTCAGATGCTGTGTCTTCAAACTTGAACTGGACTTCAACGAACTACAGCCACATAGGAATCTTCGTCAAAGATTCTTCGTGGATTTTAGCCTATCAAAAGCACATCACAGCAAACCCATCAACCTCATAAACAGCTTTATTTTCATTCTTCAGGGGTTGGATCATTTCTATTTTAAGGGTACATTTGATAGTTTAGGACAAAAAGACATTGTACATACGGCTGTTATGACAAAATGTAAATCAACTTATTTCCTGTTGCGGTTAAAATGTTATTTCCGGAAGTAATCCTTTGCAATATGCAACCATAGTGACGTAGTTTGCCTTTCAAAATATTAACACTTTGGTACAAAACACAGGCAGCCCAAGCTAAAGTATTGTTAAAATGCAGAGCATTTTAAACGTCTCAATCCAGCCATAATCTCGACCAAAACTTCTTTAATTAGACACCAAATTGGCCTAATACCACACATGAACAACGGGTTATTTAAACTGTGATTTATTACACTTGATCGCAGTTATGCATAGTTCGGGCTACCTCTGTATTTCTAAATCTTCATGTAATCAAGACTAGCTAGTAAACAGGATGCAAAGGCTTGTAAAAGAAATCACATGGATCAGCTAGGAGAATAATTTTATAATTAGCAATCAAGGAATTTATAGTTCCACTGTTGCATAGTTACTGTTGCTACGTCCGACAAGCCAAAACATTTTATCGAGTTACGGAACCCGAAAAAAATGTTGATTACTAAAAATTATATATGGTTTGGATGCATGTTATGTATTCTAAGAATCATATGAGGGTTAATCAGCAATAAAAGCCAAAAATCTCCCTGAAATCGAGAGGTTTATGATGTTTGTCGGACCTGCCATATTCCTTTGCGAAAACTGTGAGGCCCTGATTGGTGGAGCTATTGTTGGAATGGATCTATGAATAACTGAATATTTATTATCCATTCTCGCTTCCCCTTTACTTTTTGACCAGTCTGTATAACCACAGGCAATCAAAAATGTCAAAAAGAGAGGTGGGTGCCACAGCAATGATGAGAGGTTTTCAGGGGTATGTTCCCTAACACCCCTTTTCCCCCTCCCCGAGTTGGACTTTTTTGTCAAAAGAAAAATAAAAGATAAGAAGAGAGAAAGAGATAATTTGTCACTATTTTATAAATTATACATCAAGGGTTTTGCCCTGGGAGTGAGGGTCCCAGCTTTCTCCTTCGAGTGTACCAAAGATTTCACGTAGCGGCACATTAAGTTTGAAGTAGGAACAAATTTTTGCCCCTGGCTCATGCTCCTTGATATTAAACTGGTTAAATATCAGCGAGCATGACCACACCCTACAACAAATTCCCGCAGCATGCTCTCTCATGTGTATAAAGTCAGGGAGCAAAGACCGAAAAATGCGAGTTTCGTTCAACAATCGCCACAGAAAAGGTCTGACACTTGATTCTGATAGAGAAAGACCTGATCAACGCTAGGTAGTTCGTAGAGTTGAAATGTGGTATACGTTTCAAAATACAGGGCTTTTTTGTTTACGTAATCTGCCGCTCTGCATGGAAACGAGGCTGAGATCGACATTTACCTTTTAGCTCACAATAGACCCTTTCAGCTTCGTATGCAAATTGCCCATTTCAGATCACGTGGTATTCTCTTGGGAATCGTTCTTTTATTATTAAAATGTTAACCTATCAACATAAGAAAGAAATAATTCCCAAGAGTGACATCACGTGGTCTGAAATGGGTAAACAAACAACGAAGCTGAAAGGGTCTATTAATGAGCGAATGCGATTAAAAATTGGTGAAGACTTCGCAACAAAGTAAGGTTTGAAGCACATGACAAGATAATAATAATAGTCACGTGACTGCTCACGTGACAAAAATGCTAAAAATTGTTTACTTTTGCTTTTTACCACAATAGAAACAGGATTTAAAAAAGTAAGTCAACTACAAAATTAGTAAATTAGTAATTTTTTGAATTTTTCATTGAGCTACAGACCTTACTGATAATGGAGTCACTCCAGCAAATTAGGCTGAGCAGAATACCTTATGTACTATGGTAACTTGCTTTGCTTAGGCAGGAATGACTACTGTCATTTAGCAACAAAAATCTAAGTCCATACATATATATATCTAAACAGAAAAATAAATAAATAAATAAAACCCTTACTCGTCTCTGCTTAAATTACTACATTGTTTGGTTCTTTAACTCAGTATGAAAGTAATTGTTCTCGCTCAGAGTCAGATTCAGAGTCCTCGGAATCACTGGAAAAGTCCAAAAGAACTCCATGCGGATCTCTGCACACATCAATACTGGCCATGCAATAACATGCCTCTGGACACGACAGGCCTGTGTTGTTACACGAGCAGTTGGTCTGACATCCTCCTTTGCATGTGCACGTTGTTAATTCCAACAAGCTGCTCGGCGCTGGCTCTTTCACCATGTAACACTGGCCGGCTTCAGCGGTGAACCGTCTCGCACCCACTCATTACTTTCGGGCTGTGGAAGACGCTGGATTGCAGTCAGAGCCGTTCTCCCGCCAAACAAACCTTAGATAGTTCACACCCTTCACGTGTTGGAGTAAGCTGTCAGAGCAGCTCGTTCTTGTGCTTTTTCTGGCAGAACAAGAAATATCTTAGTTCGTCCGCAGTGCGTGGCGCCATCCTGGAGCTTGCAGGGTATCACGAGATGAAAGCTTCATATTTGTCAGCGATGTTATCACTCAGGTTTTGCTGGGCACCGAGACGACCTAGACTGTCTTGATGCTGTTCGCTTCTTGATAGCACTTGCATCAAATTTTCTTACCAATTCCGGCAAGGGCGCTGGTTGAATCCCAGCCAGTGTGGAAAGCCAGCTATTGAATTACTGCATGAACTGGGACATAACGAGGGCGGATTTTCACGCCAGTTTTGAACCAAAATTCAGCGCAGTTGATATCGGAAAAATGGACAACGCTGAGAGCGAGAACATCCGTATTTGGTGATTGTAAGACAAACCGACACTCTGGAGAGATATCCGCAGCATACTTGGCATGCAGTAGTAACCTGTGAAATGACGATGCAAATTAAACATTGTCTAATATATATATAATATCACATAATATGACTCGAGTATACAGAATCCGTTTAGAAATAGTATGTTTCTCACCTAGTATCTGCTTTTTCGTGGTCTGATTCCAGATCATTGACTTCTTCGCAGTGGCCGCTACTGACCATCACTGCCCGTCTGGCATTCTTGAATCCTCCACCGATGACAAGAGTCTTGTCTGGAGGAAGCTGTTGTCTTCCCAAGTTTCAAAAAGACTCTGACAGAAAGTCACATAGATTTCTTTTGTTCTGAGGATTAGGAATAAACTTTCCCCACCGCTTCGCCACAGGAGTAGATGGTCCATGGATCTTGACCTCCAACGAAGCACTCAGGGAACCTCTGCGTGCGCGTTCTCCTGCTTTATTGATACAGCCCAGTATTGGTCAAAGACGATGTGAACTTCATTGCAGTTGGCAAGCGGCGTAGCGATGACCATGAAGTACTTGGATGCGAGTTTGCCGAACGTACTACTCCCTGCTGATTTCAATACTTGAACTAAGGCTACTCCATCGATGAGATGAACAGTGTCTCGTGGGAAAGGTTGGAGTCGTGCGCAAACGTTCACTTTGGCTGAGTGATATCTGCCAGAGCGCTCTTAGTCTTTCCTTCTCAAGCTGCCGTATTGATGTTCCAGGGAGAACGGGATGGGTGAAAGTTCATAACATAGAACGTCCTTCAGGTTAATCTGCCTAACGTTGGCGGCGATTAAAAGGCGTCTAAATAGATATCTGTCAGCTCCAACTGTAACGATATGCTTGTCATTTACTGCCTTAACCTGGACTCTCATTGCGTGCTACCCGTTTCGCGTCAGCCTCTTTGTGTACGGTCGCGCTCTAGAATAAACATGTCCTTGAGAGCTGTTGTAACTGAGTCACGCTCATGAAATTTTGAGTTGGGAAAAGTTTGTTTTATTGATATATCATTAAAAGCTTATAGAGCCAAGAACATATTTCCTTTAAAATCTTTAATTTGGATGTATTTAAATGTACCACTTCTAAAATAATTTAATTAAAAATGAAAAATAAAATTGATGTACTTACAATCAGAATAGCGAATGGGCGCCGCCATATTGGACCTTGTATGTGAACCTCAATTTCAATCCAGATGGAAACGAGGCTAGATCTGTTTGTGCTGAAGATAGTTCACTCAAGAAAAAAAGTTTGGAAAAGATTGGCATTCAAACAGAATAAAATACAAAACGTTTTTAAATTATACGTTTTTCATTCACGTTTATGATGTTTATTAATATTTGATCCAAGATACAGGCGGCTCTTTAGCTTTTTCTCGTTTTCATGTCAGCCTTAATAAACTAAAGAAACTATTAAAAAATAATCGAAATGTCAGATAACCTGGCTCAGGTGCAAATTTTAAACCAATTTGCCGAGGTAAGCATTATAATCAGAAAAATAGTGCGTGTGACACTTCACGGAATATTTTCATAACATCGAGCAAAAATACTCACGTGAGCAGTCACGTGACTTTATTATTATCATCTTGTCATGTGCTTCAAACCTTACTTTGTTGCTAAGTCTTCACCAATTTTTAATCGCATTCGCTCATTAATAGACCATATTCACGATAGCCGCCATGATGGTTTTCATATTGTAATGCAAATTAGCCATGCGGTCTTCCAGGGGGCAAACATTGGAAGAAAGAGTATTTTTAAAAGATCGGCTCGTGCTAGAGACTATATTTTTATACTAAATATTGTTTCAAGCTATTAAAAATATCTGCCTGTAGTTTTGAATCTGAAAAAAATTTTCATTGGCTTGGAAAATGGAGTTAGGTCAATTTTGAAAGCCCTTTTATTTTCTAAACTATTCCCTAAACCAGTCCAAATTTGAGTATTTCATTTACGCGCAAAAATTAACATACATAATTACAGCAAAACTTTAAAATTATATCAATAAAGCAGCTGAAATCTCCAGATTTGAAGTTGTTTGCCCCCTCAGCAACCACGCGAATAATCTGCATTACAATGCAAAAACCATCATGGCGCCTATCGTGAATATAAGCTATTGTGAGCTAAAAGGTTAATGTCGATCTCAGCCTTTGTTTCCATGCAGTGGCAGATTACGTAACAAAAAAGTCCTGTATTTTGAAACGTATACCACATTTCAACTCTACGAACTACCTAGCGTTGATCAGGTATTTCTCTACCAGAATCAAGTGTCAGACCTTTTCTGGGGCTACTGTTGAACGAAACTTGCATTTTTCGGTCTTTGCTCCCTGACTAGTACTAGGAGCAAAACCTTTGGTATGTATGGACCTTTTTTAGGGTTGACTAAAGATAGACCACTCTTCCCTAGCCTTCAATAGAACTATTCAGCTTGGGCATAACGTTTTATTTCAGTTCATGTGTCATTCCCATGAGTTTTATTTCTTTTTTTGATGAGAACACTTACCACAAATAGAGAAAACAAACAAACGAACCAACAACGATGGAGATGGGAAATCATGACGTCATAAATTCTACACAACAAAGATAACTGAGAAATAACTGAGTTAACATTTCAATGGTTCATTTCATATTTTTTCTTCTTTGTATACATGCCAAAACAGAACATAATTATCCATATATATACACTTAGTACACCATATAACAGGTTTAAGTAGATAAATTGATATACATTGTACTCCTGCAATGGGGTGGGTTATAATGATCACCACTAAGGATTTTGAATCCTGAGGGTAATTTGTCAATATTTATTTGACATTTTTTACACATATATACAATTCTGTTCCAGATTTGTGGCCTTCAATAGGCCTTTTGCAGTAACAGGTCACGTGATCAGACTGCCCTAAAGTGAAGCACCAATGTCAAAATGAACTACAGAAATGAAAAGAGGATCTCAGTTTATATTAGTAAGAAAATGAAGTTTCAGCTTAAAATGTTTGACACAGGGGAAATGGCTTGAAATGTAATATCGAATGTTTTCTAAGAATTTGTATGGAAAAATTACTGGACTGCATGAGCTTGCTGTCCAGCACATTTTCCCATACAAATCCTAATACAATTTTCAATTTTATACTTCATGCCATTTCTCCTGTGTCAAACATTTTGAGCTGAAACTTCACCTTCTTACTAATTATCAAGATGTGCTTTCCATTTCTGGACTTTATTTTGACAGTAGGGGTTGATTTAAGGGAGTTGTGGTCACATGATCTGTTCACTGTTCATGCAAAAGGCCTATTCATGGCCTAAATTATTTTGAAATCCAAAACAATTTTGAAATGACCTAACTTTGCCATACACATCCATATACATGTACTAGTAGGCAATGTTGGAGTACCTTAACACAAGATTGCATAATAATATTTCAAACCAAAGGCCTATTTGTACAGTTATGTACATGCAGATTTCTTTACTTAGCTGTCTCAACAAACTTGATACAATAGCACTAATATGGCATGAATTTGTAATTATAAAACAAGAATATGTTGACTCATGCAGGGGTGAATCCAGGATATTTCTAAGGGGGGTGACTTTCAAGACTCACTCAAGCAATGTTGACCAGGGGCAGAAACCACAGGAAACCCCAAAAACCCCTGAAAAAATCCAACATCACTAAAACAACAATGCATAATAACAATAGGGCTTGAAATCAATTGAGGATAACGCTAATAATGATACAAAAATCCAATGGCAAGACTAGATTGATTTTTTTTTGAGTGATTAATAACATATGCAATGGGGGGTTTCCTACAAAAGGAGGGTGACCAGTCACCCCCCCCCCCCCCCACCTTGCCACCCCTGCTCATGGCTGTCCTACCATAGAATCCCAGTGCAAATGACCATAATGATTATGATTATATTTCCACAAAATTCAAGCCTACTAGTGAAATATTTTCCAGAATTTTTTCTTGAAGCCACTGAAACAATGGCAAGATGAATGAAAAACATTCAAAATGGAAATAATTACATTAAACTTAGTTTTGAGGTACCAAAAACCCAGTTTCATAAAAATTTCTTTGAGATATAATGTAACAGAAGGTAAACTGAAAATGTATTTTCTAAGAGTTCTAATACCTTTTTTTTTTTTTTTTTTTTTGCCTGGTTAACAAGTGCCAGTTTTACATTGTTTCTGATTCTTTTGTTCATTTGTTCTTTGTAAACAAGATCGTGAGTAATGACTGGTGACTGCCAGTTTTGTATTGTGGAGGCATTTGAGTACAATCTACTCATCTGATCAGTGACAAACACAGCAGGAAATCAACAGCTGAAAGTATGAGTTTTACTTTCAATGGAATGGTAACAAAACACTTGTCCCTGGAAAATTAATAGACAAATTATGAGCATTTTTATTAAAGGTGGATGATGAAAAAGATTAGTGATGATAGTCCACTGGTAACTTTACAGGGCTTCAAATTTGCACAAGCAAACTGGAAAAATGCAAGACAACATAGAGATTTGCTGGTAGAGAAGAAATGACCTCAGATTTTTCTTCTGACAAATGTTTAAACATGTAATTATGGGCATACAATTTTATAATAAAGATTAAGACAAGGAGATTTTGAAACATTTTTGCTGAATATTTCAGCTGTAAAACTACAACCATTGTTGGTTGAAATGGAAAAGTGAAATGAGCTTTTGACGACAGTGAACAGGCTGCAAGATTTCTTGATGTCATGATTTTATAGTGCAGAATATTCAGAAAAGCAAAGGCTGGTAAAAGTTTTATTATACATTTTACTCAGTATCTCAATTCTATTTGGCAGAGAACCTACAGCTAATTCATGATATCTGCAGAAAAATTTGCAGATATGAGATTTATTATGTCAAGTTCAAAGTCCAAGTGTTGGAAACACACTTTGTAATAGATTTGTAAACATAAAAGATAAGAATTTCCTAGATTTTCAAAATGTATAATTAAAAAATTATCAAATTCAGTTTTTGCATGACATTGTATATTATCAAGACCTTGAGTCTGTGTTACCCACCTCAGCCTGCAGCTTTGGCAGATAACACAGACCTTGGTGTTGATAATTTACGATATCATGCTTTACCTCATGCAATAATTCCTTAATATGTGTTACCATGGTAACTTACCATTCAAACCCCAGTGCTTTCCTTTTCTCTTACTGCTCTCTTCTCTTTGGGTGGATGTGGTTCCTATTGAATCAAAATGAAGAAAATCTAACTTAATTTTGACATCTTTGAATATTGGATGAGTCTATTATTAGTAATATATACAATGTGAGTGGCCATGCTGTATTTGATATACAAGCTTGAGCCGCAGGCAAGGTTGTAGATCAGATACAGCATGGCCATGCATATTATATATTGCTTATGATACGTCTAGGTTTTGCTACATGTAGATTGTGTTTGACTAAAAGTTTGAACATACATGTCAATTTGGCTGAAAAAATCAGCTTTAAAGTATGCAAATCAGGACGATAATGTACAAGATATACAAGCTCCTCCACATGTATCATTTTATTGTCTTGGCCTCATTAATTATTCATAAGTATTAAGCTTATTTACATATCTGTCAAAATTCTCAAATCTAATTGGTTGACCTTGGCATTCTTACAAAGATTAACTCAGTGGATTATGAAATATTTTTTTCAGTTACATTAATTTAAAAGTTATAGTCTGCAATATTCTTGAAAAAACTTGCCTCATCAAGTGCTGTTCTGACCCCCAATTTTCTATGTATTTTAAAATTTCAGTCCTCTTTTCTCCACCAACCCTTCCTCCCAACATCATATTGACCACTGGTTTTCCTTTGTCTAACCCTTGTGTGTTCTCAAAAATTTAAGCATACCTGAATAGCTTTCACTTCATTTGCTTGAGATTTTTGCTTCACTGATAAAAACAAACCACAGCATGTATTAATCAAATGAACATTACTGCACACAATGTTACTGGGTCTAGGACCTGATCATGAAATAAATTTGTTCTTGCTTATCATTCAAAAGGAACCTCTGTAAATCTCTGCATCGATAGACCTTTTTTGAATCCGAAAATACTGGAGTACATCTAGATTAAAGACTCATTTTTGCAGAGCTAGCTTCATTTCAGCCTCAAAATATTCATAAATACCAATGATAAAATGAAGGATAAACAACTACAACAATACAATCACTTTGAAATTCCACGGGCCTTCGCTGAAAAGTGTGAATCATATTTTACACAAAAACGAGGCTAGTCCCTGCATAACAGAGAATTTGAAATTGGAATATTCCTGTACTTACATTTTTCAAAGAACTTTTTTCTCTCATCTGTGTCAAAGTACCACAGTGTTATAGCATATCTACAAATAAAACCAATGAATATTTTCATAAGTCTAAGAAATTTAAGAATTCAAACAAAAATTTTATAAATGGTAATGCTACATCATTGGATAGGATTATTAAGGCACAAAAATTGATCTACAGATTAGGAAACAAAGCTATTGACATTACTTAATTTCTTAAGTTTCCTTTCCCTTCTTTTTTTTCCTTAGATTCTTCCTTTTTTCCTCTCCTGCTACAGGTATGAAGTGCCTATACTACAAATATCTGGTTTATTACCTTGTTTTAAATGCAGGACAGACTTCATGTGGATTTCTCTTGTCTGACCAGAAAAGTAAGAGTCTGTCAAACACTGGTTCAATCTCTATTTCTGTCTTATCAGAATCTGGGAAATACTTTGCTTCAGGATACAGCTTTAGGATTCCACCATCATTCTATTCAGGAAAAAAAATTGTCACAAAATTGACCAATAACAGTAATAACATTAACTATTTTTTTTTCTTTTAACTATATCATCATTTTAACCATCTTTCATCAGTCAGCACCATCAACAATCATCCCTATCACCATTACAGTCACCATTGTTTTTGGCATTGCCATTCTCCCACATCTCCAACATACCATCACCACACAACAGCACCACAGCTACCATACTCAACATCAACATTACCACCACCACCATCTCCACCAACTGATTATCTATTACCAAAATTATTGTCATTATCATCATCGTCACACATATAATATATCATTGGAAATATCAGTTTTAGAAAACATTCACAAGTACATGCAACTGTACATGTTTTATAGGCTAAATTACCTGGACATCCCAACCAGGGTTTAGATAGTATAGTGTTGTTATTAAACGGCCATCTTTATTTGGGTTGTCAATATGTCGTTTGTATCCTGTACCTTTACCTGGACTGCCTGGATAGCAAGCTACCATAGCCTTAAATAAAATTTAAGAATGAATAGATATTAAATATCGTCATTAGGAAAAATATTCTGGTTTTAAGTTTTTTGAAACCAGGAAAGAACATGACCCTTTTCAGAGATAGCAGCGAGGGTAATTCCAACTTTGAAAACACGATTGAAATTAATCCTTAGTTTTATGAGGAACCACGTGATTACTTGTTTATAAAATAGTGGTCCAAATTAAATGATGAAAAACTTGATGGAAGAAAATGAAGTACAGTAACATGGCCCTCAAAGGAAAAAGCCCTCCTCGATGGACCAATCAGAATTAACTTATTTGGCCCTTTATGTTATAAGATATTAAACATTCACTGAACTATTGATCATGTAACACTTTATAATCCAAACAAAGGCAAGCTTGATTGCTATTGAACATTCTTGAGGAATGTTTGGAAAAGTGCCAGGAAATAAAGAAGGAAACACTTTTTAAATACTGAATCATACTGCCAAAAAATACATCTCTGTATTTATAAACAGATTTTTTTGGATTTAGTAAAATAAAAAAAATAGAAATTCAGGATTCAATACTGATGACGTGAAATTAGAAATATTACTATCGGAACAAAAAAATTGTCAGCAAGTGAACAATATATAACAATTAATGATATTGCAGGCCTTTTTTCAATGTATAAATTTGGTCAATGTGTTTTTAATCATGCATAAAAATTCATATAAAATATCGTTAAAGGTTATTATCCCTGGTGGATATTTTAGAACATTCCTGGGGGTCATACGCTTAGATAAAAACACCTTATGAATATTAACATCACTTTCAGTAATATAAACATTCAACTAAGTTTTTACATCGCGTGTTCTTAGCCTACACTTTGTAACTGACCGTCCCTCCATGTTAATTCTTTTGCATCTCATATAAAAATCTAAGATAGCTTCTCGAAAATACAATAAAATAGAATATTCTGCATCAATGTGTCTTAGTTAACAATTTCGATATTTCTATTATTTAGAATTTTTCCCAAATGACTTGGAGACAAGAAAGTTCCTTGCCTTCCACTCTCAGGAGTACCAAACAACTCGCCAAATTTTACGTAAAAATCGAAATGCCTCATACGAAATATAAATTTTTGAATAGCATTTTGTAAAATGAAGTGATGGCTTGAGAAATATTAGGATTCTTAAGATTTCACGTCGAGTTTTGAAGGTTAAAACAAAACTACACGCAATGGTAATCGTGACAAACGGCACGTCTCATCAACTCATTGAGCCGTTTTACTAACACAATCGTGCTTCTCTTCACGAAAACAAAACAACAGAAAATAAACTCAAAATCTACACAAACCAATAATAAAATAAGCTGTTAACAAAGATCTATCTATTCCTTCCCAAACAAGGGATTAAAATGCAAGATTTGACCACTGAAAACCTTGTATCTTGAAAATTGACACTAAAAAATAACAGTATGTATGTTTCACTGAAATGAATTCTACTGTGAAAAAAAGTATAAAATTCAAAGAAATCTTACCGGAGATCTGATTTCGATCTTGTTTTCTTTGATGAAGAAGTTACATAGTTGAAGAAGAGTATCTGTGATGCTCATATGATGCGAAATGTTCTCACATCCAGGCTCATTTCCATTCATCCAAGTTGTCTCATCTTCTCTTATTCTCCTGTTAGAAGTTCCGTGTCCTGTAGTAGACTGAAGTTGTCCACAGTTAAACGACCCTTGGCTGTGTAAAGTCTTTACTTCGTTGAGCACCGCTTTAGCAATTCTTTCACCGTGGAAATTATCCAAAACACAGTGTCCATACTTTCTTAAGTTCTCTACCACATATTTAGCAATGTTTAAGTTTTGATTGATGCTTATGGGATGTCCGTAGATAGCTCCTGAGTGTTCCTCGTCTTCTATCTCCTCAGTAGTCACCTGTAGTGGTGCTGGAATAGAGTTTTTGGGAGAAGATTCTCGGGAGATGCGAGTGCAGTGTCTGTGATGAAACCTTGAAGCTGCTCTCTGATGCTCTTTGCTGCAGTATTTAGCGTGACAACGAACGCATTTAAAGCGTCCCTTTGCTCTTTCAGGGACCAGCTGTTCGCAGTGTTCACAGATCATTCCTTTTGGGATGCTAGAATGATGGTTCATCCACTTTAAATGGCCTGAAATCCAAAAACAACACAAAATAAACTACAACATTTTCACTTTTGTGTTCCTAGTACCATAACCCAGTCCTAACTCTGGCGCTGAGAAACGCCTGGAGTCTATGCACAAAACGATCCGATGGTCACAAATGGAAATAAAAATTAGAAAAAATATAAAAAGGGAAAAGTGAAAAAAAGAAAAAGATTAAAGAAAAGAAAACGAAAAAGAAAATGAAAAGGAAGAGCAAAGAAACAAAATGAAGGAAAAATGTAAAAATGAAACAAATTTTAAAATGAAATTAAAAGATTAAAGAGAATGACTTCTAGAATTAAAAATGAATTGAAGGATGAGAAAAGGCTGATTAAATGAACAACTGAAGGAATACTTGAATGTTAATGAACTACATTGAATTTTCAAGCCCCTTAGACCTCTCCTTTCATTTATTCAAGTATCCTAAGTCATTATCCAACTAACGAATGGCTTTAGTTTCAAAATACTTTGAAAACACAAAAGGCACACACATACACATTAAACTAAAATCGTTTAGCCACTAAAATTGTTAATTTTATTCTATTGAAAATCAATCAAAATGGCATGAGCTTTCACGAGAAACGTTTTTCTTGAATGACTGTCATTTCCTTCGAGAAACTTTAGAGATTCCAGATTAACCTAATCAGAGAAAAAACGTGAACAAAGCCACGGGTTTTAAACATGCTGTTTTTCACTGTCCTTCTTCGACAATACACCACTAGTCAACATTACGAGTGAACACAGAGTTTTTATCTATTCTGTGATTAGTTTTTCTTGGTATACGTTTGCCCTCCTCTATCTGAAAAAACTGGATCCGCCCCTGAGAGAAATATCATAAAAATGCAAATGAAGAGGGATACGTTCTTCGTTGTTTCTTTTGAAATGAATCATCAATCAATAAATTTAAGAAATTACTCAAGACACATCTTTTTAAAATTGCCTATCAATAATATAGATTT
>WUAP02125347.1:0-15047 GCA_015163945.2 Stichodactyla helianthus | reverse complement strand
TTGCTCTGTCCTAAAAACAGTGGATTCTCTCTTGGATAATGTTTTCTACTTGTTCTAAACAGTAAATATTTTAAGGTGCGCGCGCATGCTTAACCCCTTGCTATGATTAGTGAAATTAGGTCTCTATATCAAAACCTTTAGTCCTCTGACGGCTATGAACATGTGTCAGAAAAATTAGGTGTCAGAAAAATTAGACATCCGCAGACCATACTAAATACAGAGCTTGTAGAGCATTCAATTTCGTCATTCTCAAATTAGAAAATAGATTTTATACTGATGAGATGCTCTGCACTATTATTAGTGACAAACAGCGTTTATACCGTTAAATTGGGAATCTCTATATTGCTCTTCAAGTGCTCTGCAGTCCCAAAGTGTTTATATCACAGTACAGAGACATAGGTGATTGTTTTGTCTTTTTTCTTTCTTTCTTTCTTTCTTTCTTTGATTGATTGATTGATTGATTTTCTTTTTTTTTCTTCGCTGTTTTAGCACGAACGTTTCTCTTTCCTCCGATATGAATACGGTAGCCAGCCAGTCAGTGCACGCGTTATATCTCAAATATCTTGTAGATGTAGATGTAGATGTGGATGTGGATGTGGATGTGCCTATTGACTGATTGATTGGTTGGTTGATTGACAGGGGAGAAGGGGTAAACTCCTAAATTAAATTAGTTGTTTTATGGTACATTTTCATTTTGCTTCTTGCCACACTGGGTTACGGTAACTGCAAAAGCTATTAGTTATTAATCAAAAAAAATTTAACTATACAGTTGTTGATTGACTTCTGCATGTACACCAAATTGAAAAAACGTTGGTTAAATCATTGAAGGTATGACCGAAAGGGGTTATGGGTAACCTTTTTGTCAGGCCATATTATGCATAGGATATTGCTTACTGTTGCAACTCTCGAACAGTGGTTCGAAAGCAACATTCGAGAATTATAGCAATGCTTAACACATTATGGGCCTCATTAATTATTTACCCAGAATCCTCCTCGGTCTCACGTTCGATAATTTATCCGTTTGAACCCGACAACGTTTTTTCAATTTGGTGTATACATTAGTCTCCCAACAACCAAACGTTTTCTTGTTTGTTTAAAGAGCCTCTTTATCAAGTATACACGGCCAGGACACTTCAGCGAGACCGAACATTAAGTCGTAAGAGAACAAATAGCAGTGAACAAACAGACACCGTTATTGATGATCTCACCAAAGGAACTCTTAGAAACATGAGGATGTTATGGGGTGAGATCCCTGAGGTAATCAATAAACTGATGAAGGCAATGATAAGAACTATTTCAACGATGTCAACCAACTTTCCTTCATGAGTCCATGATGACAAAGGAAGTATGGGTGATAATGTGCAATTAATGCGCTGCTTCTCACCGCTGGGGTAGCAGGTTCAATCCCTGGACCTGCTATCTCGTGTGAGCAGCTGAGTTGTTTGTTAGTTCTCTCCTGTGCTCAAGGGTTTTTCTCCAGGTTTTCCTCCCTCCGCAAAAATCAACTTCTAAACTCCTAGTCGATCTTTGGGCATTGTTCTTTAGTGAATAACCCACGTTTCTTACCACGTTTCACAAGAGAAAAGCCTGGTAAAATGATTTAGATAACTGATAACGTCAAACAGTATAGAGTTACATTGAACAAAAGAATGTACATGTACCAAACACAACTCTTGTACTTAATCATTCATTCTTTCTATCCATCCAACCAACCATCCACCCACCAATCATCCCACCCACCAATCATCCCACCATCCCACCAACCATCCATCCATTCATCCATCCATGACAACATTGTTTCTTTAGTAACGTCGGATCAATTATCTGATGTCTTATAGGTTATTTCTAGCGGTATCTTAGCCACTATTGATCCCGAAGAACGAAAGAGACAAGAGGTAGTTATCTGAAGGTTACTGGAGACCTTCAGGGTTTGTTTCTTTTAAAATTCTCTCTGCGCAACACTTTCAACAAAACCGTACAAAACTATATCTTGTTAAAGGTCATATGATAAAAGTTATGAAAATTATATTTTTTGAGAACAATTTTTTAATCTGAAATGATGCCGGGGCCTTAAACATAAATCCGGCATGTTCCATAGGTATCAATTAATGGACATCGCCACAGGAAAGTTTTTCCAATTTCCAAATTGAAAAAATTGGGAAAATAATACAAAAACCCAATTGGACATGAATATCCCAATATTCCCTGAATATCTTTCTTAGGGATAATTATGCCCCACCACTTAGTTTAGCATCATTTTCCCAATTTCTTTCCAATTTGGGAAACAAAAAATTTTCCTGTGTTCATTAGCGCGTATATCCAAAAGAACTGCACTACGTAGTTAGGGAAGGATAAGGTACAAAACTGTGTGCGCGTTTTGTGTGATTTTTTGATGATTTCGTCTTTTATGGGGTAAAAAGTCAATCGACCTGGAAATTTTTCGAAATTCCAACTTTAAACTATAATAACTTTTAACAAAGCAAAACATCAAAAAATGCTCACACAGTTTTGTAATTTAGTCATCTTTTGCTAATTGCAGCTTTTTTGGATATATACCTATTTCAAAAAGGGTTGTCGATCGGAGATCTGAAGTCTGAAATCAGAGACCGAGAGGAATTGAGCGCACGAGCTGGGAATTCATTTTTAAATTAAGTTTTATCCTTTAGTAGTTTGCAATCAGCAAATAACTAAATACGAGACCACCTTTGAACGATAACCTGCGTTAGTGAATTATCTGGCTCAGATTTCAGTTTTCGGATCGCCGACCGACAACCTTTTTTGGAACAGGTGTATACACGTTAACGCGATGCCCATTAATTAATGTCTACAAAACTGTGTAAGCGTTTTTGGATTTTTCTTTCTTTACTTTATCTTTCGCTAATTGACGTGGTGCAGTTCTTTTGGATTTATACACTCTAACGAGATGTCGATTAATTTCATGCCTACAATTTCAAACGAAACATATCCCCTGAAGGTCTCCAGTAACCTTAATTGTATTTTCATTAGTTTTACTGGGCTACCTGTGGTAGCACAGTCGTAAATCCGGTTGATTTTTATTTTCTTCTCGACAAAATGGAAAAATTGCGTAACCCTTCTCCAAAATGGCGGCCGCAAATTCCAATGAATTAAAATTAAAAACTATTCGAGAACTAGAAAGAGCACCTTAACTTTATTAACCCTACAAAAATTCATTATGTCAGTTCTTTATATCGGCCGAGAAAATTTAAGTTGAAAATTGACAAATTTACAGACGTTTATATGTCTGGGAGTATGGCGTAAACCCACATCTGTAAATTTGTCAATTTTCAACTTCCGTTTTCTCGGCCGATATAACACCTGACATAACAAATATTTGTAGGGTTATTAAAGCAAAGGTGCTCTTTTTCGTGCTGTTATGCCTTTTTTAATTTTAGCTCATGTGAATTTCCGGCTGCCATTTCGGAGAAGGGTATATAGTAACTAGTGGTCCACTGCGGCCTTATACCAATTCAACTGAACTCCAATCAGAGCAAAGTTGTTTATGGCTGGACTGTTATTATGATTGACAGCTGAAATAAGAAAAGGTTTTAGGTTTTCACACGTGAAAGTTCAGAATAACATGACGTTTCGACATACGGTATATGGCTGTGACATTCTTCATCAGAATGATAAGGATGAAAGTGTATAAGAAGCATGGCAAATTAAGATAATGCGCTCGTGCATTCGTACGCATCTTTTCTGCGCAAGATTTTCATTGTTTGGGCTTCCTGTGGTAGAGCTGTTTCAGTATAGCGGATAAGGCATTTTGATATTCAACAGTAAAAATAACAATAATAATAATAATAATAATTGATTGATTGATTGAGCAAGATCCTAAAGAAGATCTATGTGAATACCTCTGGGAATATAACTGTGCAGCGTATTCAGTAGCAGTTGCGTGGAAAAAATACCCAGAAAAGGGACAAAATCAACAGAATAGAGGAAAACAAGTGCAAGAAGTAAAACCAAAGTGGCTGCGACAGATTGAAAATAAGATGAAAGATCTGAGAAAGGAGATTGGAGATTTCGCAAATAACGGAAGAAATTAAAAGGACAAAGACAAACGGAAAATTGACAACTAAGTTACGAAGGAACAGAAATTGGATAAGACGACAGATAAAAGCAAAGATCACCATTGTGGGACTGATTCAATTGAAAGAAACTAAGCTGAATCAGCTGAGATTGAAAAAACAAGAGAAAGATAAGAAGCAGAAGGCAACAGAAAGACAGAGCAAAAAAATGGTTTGATAAGAACGAATCACAGTTCTACAGCCGCTGCAGGGATCTCTTTAAATCCGACCCCCAGAGTAACCGCCCGTAATACAGGAAACCTGTTGCGACAGATCTTAGACAATGCAGCAACTTAACAAAAGAGGATTTGAGCTATTTTGGAGACCCATATGGGAAATGAGAATCTTCATTCCACATGGATCAAAGACATCAGGTCTACACTGAAGTCTTATGCTCCAAATCCTTCAGCTGAGCCTATTGTTATTACTGGGGAGCTATTATACAGCATTATAAAGACAAAGAAGAACTGGACAGCTCTAGAAAATATCACCAATTTCTGGATTAAAAAACTTTCTTCATTACTCGGGCTTCCTGTGGAATAGCCCGAGTCGTAAAATGCAAGCTGCTCTTTTTTTGGTCGCCAAAAGGGGGTCATGGTCCCAGGCGTTCCTAGCCCAGCCTTCGAAAACTGGGTTCGAGAAATGCGAAGGAACAACAACATGCAGATCGCCATATCGGATGATGAAGACAAAGAAACTCGACCAACCAATTTGAAAGTAAATGTATAAGCTTAACTATCTTATTCCATATTCTGGTTCTTTCGCTGCTTTAATTTATTATTGTGTACCATACCTGTAAAGAAATATTTCATATATTTGTGTATATAATCTCTAGGATTACTGCTTTAGCAATCATCGCCAAATCATGTAAGGTATCTATACCATGCTTTCATTCGTACAAACTTTTTGAATGACTGTAGTAAAATTATACCAAGCTTTAGTTACTCAACATTTCTTGAGTTTTCGTTTATTTTTATGATGGAAAAAATCGCCTAGCCTCAAAGAAAACCTACTTCAAATTTTTAGATCTGTATTATCTGCTATCAATGAAAAGCCACAAATATGCTTCGTGAGTGCCGCTAACGTATATCAGTTTACTAAACCTTTTTCTTGCACCATTTCATTACAAAAACTATTTGTACCTACAAAAATTCGCTCTTCAACAGTTCGAAGTTTGCAATACGTACATATGCAACTACCAAGAAACATCATTTGGTGTGATGTTGCATTATTAGGTCGCAAGGTCACACGATTCTGTTTCAACTGATATCATTTCTTATTAGGTTTTCACATCTTTCACCAAGCCTCATTTCAACGTTATATTCTTGCATGTTTTTTGGAAAATAAAACTAATTTCCCGAAGAAATATCGCTTAATGGTGTCACATTTTTCTCAGTCGCTTTTTTTTTTTTTTTTTTTTTTTTCCGGCTCACGTCGTCGAATAAGCTAAATGATGTTACATACCTTGATTTCGTGTTGGCATTGTTTATTTTAGTACATTGATCGCTTATTTATTTCAAAGAAAAGATTATACCATTTACAGTATGTCCGCTTTGGTATACTCCTTCAAAATTGTCTAAATCGCCTACCTGGAAGCACGAGTGAACGATCTCTGATCGTCTAGTTACATCAAGGTTTGGCTTCTGCCCTAACCGACATTATGAACAAAGAACTCCCCCTTCCAGTTTGGCTACAAGAAGGGAGATGTATTATGATACCTAAACTGCAGTCCCCCGCTGCAAAAGACCACCGACCAATAACATGTTTGAATACGCTCTATAAAGCAATAACATCAGTTATAGAGGAAGTATTAAAGGCACACGAAATAATGCAAATTGATCAGAGAGGCTGTAAATCTGGATCTATGGGTTGTGTAGATAATCTCCTCATCGACAAGGCAATTCTCGAAGATGCACAAATCAACAAGAACAACCTCACCTGTGTGTGGATTGATGTAAAAAAAGTCATGCATTTGACTCTGTCTTACATAACTGGCTGGATCTCTGTCTATACCATCATGGATTACCCACAAAAATATCAACACTAATAAAGAATATCATTAAAAGTGGAAAATAACAGAGGTACTAACAAACAATGGAAAAACTAATATTGGACCAATATCTCTGCACAGAGGGATATTGCAGGGTGATTCATTCTGTGTGAGACTGTTTACGCTGAGTCTAAATCCAGTTGCCTGGTATCTAAGGAACAACCAAGGATACACCCTTACCAACTTGAAAGATCACAGGCTGACACATGTCTTATATGTAGACGACTTAAAGACATTTCACAAGTCCCCAACAAAGGCAATGATAGAGACGCGCAGGGTAGAGAGCATGTTCAGGGATATCGGACTAGAGTGGGGACTAGATAAATGCGCCACAATCAATGTAAAGAGAGGAAAAATAGTGTCATCAGGTGGTCTACCTCTAAATGAGAATGATGTAATCCAAATGAGAACGACAAATGTAAATTACTTGGGAAATTTGAGAACTTCTCACAACTAGATGAATTGAAGGTTTTTGAATACGCCAGTAAAGAATATCTCAAAAAACTGAGCATGGTATGGTCTTCAGAAATTTCCATCCCGAGAAAAATTGAAGCAACAAATACATTTGCCCTTCCAACAATACTGTACCACATGTGAACGGCTGACTGGCTTATAAATGATCTGAAACAACTGGATCGAGAAACTAGAAAAATTGTACAAAAGAATGGCGGATTGCACACTAGCGAATCAGCTAAGCTAATGTACCTACCCACTAGTATGGGAGGTAAAGGTTTCAAACAAGTTGAAAGGACATATAACAAAAATCAAAGTAGCCAATTACATCGTAAGAAATCAAGATCCAAGGATACAGCTGGTGAGAAAGTTTGAAGAGAGAAAGATTGCAAAGGGATTTAAATCTGTTCTGAAAGATGCGCAAAGGTATGCTGAAGAGCTCAATATTGTATGTAAAAATGAAGAAGCGAAAACAACTATGAAGAGCGAAGAAAGAATAATAGAGGTCGTGGAACCAAGTCCCAGACTAATCTCATAATTTCTGGCCCACGTAGTGAATAATAACCTTAAGAAGGAAGTGGAAAACCAAGTATGGCTCGGCGTGCTAACATCACTGCAAACTGCAATATGAAGACAACAATATATCGCCTGACAGTTTTGCAGTATGGCAGAAATCACAAAACATACCAGATGTGGTATATAATGTCAACACAAGCATAAAACAACCAATTTATTACCAACCAATGTATACAAGAAATACAAACTCCAACAATCAGTTGATTACACCAAATGCAGGATGCCAAAGGAGCTCATTGAAGAATCAGTCACTCGCATACTGTGTGGATGCCCTAAAATTTCTCAGTCTATACAAATCGAGGCACGACAAAATGTTGCGGCCTTACTATCATTATCTCCTTCATTTATATGGTTTTGACAATGATCACAGTAAACCTTGGTATGAGCAACGAGTACCAATGCCAGTAGTAGAAAACGACAAAGCCAAAGTGATGTGGGATATAGAGATCCATCTACCAAAAGCCCCAGAAAATAACGCCAACAAAATTGATACGGCAATCAATGACAAGGAAAAAAGGCAATGGTTATACTAGAGGGCACAGTATGTGTAGCTGGAAAGATAAGCGAGAGAACTAATCACAAACAAGAAAAGTACAGAGAACTGTGAAGCTGAATAAAGCAACTCTATCCCAACCAAGAAGTCATTCAGGTCAACTTGGTGTATGACTTTCTGGGAAGCTATCACCAAGCGAATGCCGGTCAACTCGCTCCGAAGTCAAATCGATACCAGTCAAATCGATACGCAAAAAGTCAAATCGATACAAATGCCATCCTTTATATAACTGATATAAACCATGAATATGATGTAAATATACTTGAAGATCAAATAATGTAGAATTTTTTGACTGTATGTTCAGTTATGTTTATGTTTTTTTCCTTACTATAAAGAAGCGGCCATATCCGTGTATTGCGCGATCACAATTACGAAGAGAATCTCAATCACTCAGCTTGATGCACGTTCTTGAAACACATAAATAATGTAGCCTAAAAACCTATTTGAAAGACCTATTTCCAGGCATTTTTCTCTGGCTGATATAAATAGCTTAATTTGTTGTTGCATTTAGGTCTAACTGTTTAACAGAATCAGTTCTTCGACGAACTCTATAATCGCGAATTTGTGAAAGATACCTTAATTTCAAGTCTTTTAGTTTCATAAGCAGCTATGATCTTTAAGTAAAATGGCTTTGTGTCCTTCAATTTCAATTTTTTGACGTTCAAAAAAATCGATCGAACCATAGTTATAACTATGAACGAACCTTCCCGTGGGAGCCAGCTACGCAGTCTACGTGGGTAAAACATGTTGTACCACAGGTAGCCCGTATTGATTTTTTTTGATTTGCGGAATTTTCACAAAGTGAAAAATAGCGAACAAGGGATGCTTCGCGGTGTAACAGCTCTATCAAATGATAGAAGGGCAGGTTTTTCTTTCCATGAGCGCGTCTGTTTAAAGTGGTGTGCCAGCCTTCGATGTGGTTGTTGGTAAGGATGTCTTTTTGACAACAAGCACAGATTTCTTACAAAAATCAGGATAGTTTGCCGCTTTTACTTGAAGAGTCTTTACACTGTTGCTGTAACACAACAACTCGTTCGCGTCTGAAGTTTTTTTCTGTTTCTCTTACCTTACTCACCAGCACTTATTGTATTTTTCGTTGTTTGATATATTTACTGTATCACACTATTTTATAGGTAGGCGAAAAGATACTTTAAATTCATGGTTAATATAAAGTAATATGAACGTGTATCGAATTGACTTGGCATTCGTATCGATTTGACTTTTTGCGTATCGATTTGACTGGTATCGATTTGACTTCGGAGCGAGTTGACCAGATACCCACCAAGCATTAAAGTTGCAAGTTTAAAGATCATATAACCTCAAACAACAAAGAAGAAGCAAACTATCTAATGTTGAAAAGCCAAAAGTGGATTATTTCTCAGAACACTGAAATCGTCAAAGCGTTCTATACATATGATAAATAAGGACGAAAGATACTGTATGTCGGACTTGTAACATACATAAGGAATGAGGACTACCAGAGACTATTGCAGCTTAGCTTAGGGAAACACGCAAAGCTGTAGGAAAAAGCAAATCAAAGAACTTCAATAGAATTTCAATAATAAAAAAGAAATTTGGGGGGTTTATTATCACATTATGTTAACTTGTGTATCATTTGAAATTGTTGCTTTTATTATTGCAGTTTGATAGCTGCAAGAGATTGTAATTCCATTATCCTCTTTTGTACGAAAAAGATGGCCGCAAGCCCCATCTTTGAAAAATGTATATTCAAAACAAATTCGGTGACCCCCATTTTTTATTTTATTTTTCTACTCTACCACTCAAAATTAATATTTGTGCCAAGTTAAAAAAAAATTCGACCAAAAAATTGCACGATCGCATTACCTTAAGGTGGCTCTATACAGTTAACTTAATCTCCAACCAGCAATATTCAGAGCGCCCGAAAACAAGCTTCCCCTCTTTCCAGTCAAACGATTTTCACACGTGTTGACCAAATGATTGTAGTTTGAAATAAGGGGTGTGGCATGGCAATCGTCATTAGTATGCTAACATTATAGGGAAATCCCAATAAACAGTTTTTGGAGCCGGTCTCGGAAAATCCTCGGTAGATTTTTCCTCGACCTCGGGATTTTGTATTTTGAATCAAGGCCTTGCTGTTGAGTGAATTTCAACAAATTAAATCTAGCCGTTTTAAAATTATGATGCTGCTTAGTTTATTGTTGATTTGTCAGCTTCGATACAATCCAATCCATGGAAAGAGCTGTAAATTAAGGTATATTGA
This sequence comes from Stichodactyla helianthus, assembly GCA_015163945.2. Classification (NCBI taxonomy): domain Eukaryota; kingdom Metazoa; phylum Cnidaria; class Anthozoa; order Actiniaria; family Stichodactylidae; genus Stichodactyla; species Stichodactyla helianthus. The sequence goes on along the minus strand of WUAP02125347.1, from coordinate 5,085 downwards.
ATATATCAGAGTTGTGTTTCACTAGACAAATCTTTAATGTGTTCTTAGCTATTTTGCTAAATTTCAAACTTTTTCCTCATATCAATGAGGAACTACAGCTTAGCAAATTAAGAGTACTTTTTATCATAACATTTCCCGTACTTTAAATCGAAGTTAAGTTCGTATTTCTGAGAAATGGCTCCATAGATTTTTGCCGGACTTCTGCACATTAAATACAACATATGTGCAGCAAATTAAATTAGGTTTTATTTGCATTGAAACATTTTAAGTTGCGTGAAAACGCCGTGCGCATTGTTGTACTGGCGCAATAGTTCTAGCACTTGTACATTGTCAAAATTAATATCGTGGTCAGGATTGTCAAAGGCATGCTCAGCTTTGGCGGAAAGATAGTATTATCCTTAGTTTGTCTTTTGTGTTCTACTAATTACCATTGTCCAGGACTAGACTTCTTATACACTTTCATCCTTATCATTCTGATGAAGAATGCCACAGCTGCAGTCGAAACGTCATGTTCTTCTAAACTTTCACGCTTGAAACCGTAAAGCTTTTTTCTATTTCATGAATACCTCACGCGAAACCCTCAAGTTTACTATGATTGAGAGCTGTTGAAGTTTGAGGGTGGGTGGCTAGGTCATGTGGGTTGGTCACGTGATATCTGACAGCGTCTACGCACGCGCTGTGATTAATTCCCGCCGTTCAGAGCACAAGATCAAAAGATATTTCATTTATTTGGATGGCCCGTGTGAGAGGTTGACTTTCAGATCGAAAATATACATTCCCAAGAGACACGAGAAGCATAACATGGTTTTCTAGTGCCTTTTATTTAAAACAAATTTCTAAGGTAAATTGACTTTATACATTTGAAAGTTACGGCAGTCAAAGCCTCGTTTTCTTCATTAAAAAACAGCGAAGATTTCTTAACAAATTATGAAATACAGTGAGGGACTCATTAAATAACAGGTCTGGATGAAGATTTTGGGATGATGGGTTTTCTTACCGTCTAAATGGAGCAGTTTTGAACTTAAATTGAGCGAAACTCTTCCAGCTACATCGAACCATGATTAATCTAAACTAATGGACCGCATAATTAAACACCACAGGAATTCCAATTGTATTTTCCGTGGAATTTTGAAAAACCGTTTATAGCTAAAATCGTTAAACTATCTCAGAATATGAGATGAGGTCAGGTCAAGTTCCCGGAACTTGAACAATTTCTGTAATATAAATACAGGCACCAATAAAATACACTCCTATTCTATGGGTGCCTGTATCATTCAAGGGAAGAAGATTCTTAAAGGGACATTCCGCAGCTGGTTAGCATTGAAAACATTTGTGCACATGTGTTTGAAACTTGAAGATGTAGTGGTCAGTATTAAGCACAACCGGGTAGCCCAGTCTACCCTGGCACCAGGGTCTTGTTTCTTTCTAGTTATTTGGTTGAATTTTTATAATATACTCAACAAAATATCTGCATTATGATTGATCTAAAGCCAATACATAAATAGGTAATAGAGTGCTATTTGATTCCGTATTGCACTCTGTGAAGTAATAATTTTATTTCACTGATTTAAAAAAGTTCAATTCTTAATATATTTTCACAAACATATTATTCGTAGCTTCGCCTTTTCTGTATTACTAATTATTTTGAGTAAAATTTAAAAAGTTGAGATTATAAAGCATTCAAGTGTTAGTTTTGTATTGTGTTTGGCGAGTCTTGTTTTCTTGTTGGGTATATTATAAATAAAAAATCGCATAAACTGCTCGTGCAATAGGCCATTTCCGAGTTCTCGGAAGTGGGCTATTCAGGATTTATGGTCACTCCTGATGCTTTGAAAGTTCTCAAATTGCACTCACCTACAGCTCAAGCAATTTTGATCTCTTTCAAACCATCATTCGTGCCCATAAATCCCGAATTGCACGAGCAGTTTATACGATTTCCCATACCATGTAAAATATAACTCAGTAATGAATGATCATTCCTTAAACACATTTGTGAAGAGTGATTCTTGGAAAATGTTGATAAAGTTAGCATTTATTAACTTACAATTATTATTTTCTGGTACGGTATCCTAGGAAATCTCTTGTCTTTCCAAGAGATGTTCATGATGGCTCAAAGGTGTCTCATCTCATCATGTATGCATGAAGTTTCTTTATCTGCACCCTGTAGACAGTCCAAGTCTCAGCACCGTACAGTAGTGTAGCTGGTACTGTTGCTCTGTAGACTTTGCATTTCACACAAATTGACACATGTTGGTTATTCCACAGTCTCTCCTGCAAGTTTCCAAACACAGCACTTGCTTTTCCCATTCTAAGAGATAATTCATCCTCCAGTCTAGCATTCTCTGAAACAGTACTCCCCAGATACTTGAAACTCTTACACTTGACTAGTGGCTCTGAATCAATACTGATCTCTTCTGGTACTGATGTTGTTGCTTGAAACTTTGGAGGTTGATATAAGCACTCTGTCTTCTTGATGTTGATTTTGAGGCTGAATTGGCTAGCTGCTCTTGCAAATTTTTCCACTAAAGATTGCATATCTTCCACACTGTGTGCAACTAGAGCACTATTGTCAGCGAAGAGCATTTCTCTTACTACCATTCATGTCTTACTCTTTAAACTGTGCCACATTGAACAAGTCTGCTTCTTTCCTTGTTTGAATGTAAACTCCTTCTAAAGTGTCTTTGAAGGCCACCTCAAGCATGGCTGAGAGATATAGTGAGAAGAGTATAGGCACCAGCACACACCCTTGCTTCACCCCGTTGGTTACCAAGAAGTCTTTAGACACTGAACCACTCACTGTCACGTTGGCTTGCATACCTGTATGGAATGCCTCAATCAGGTTGACAAACTTCTCTGTGCAGCCATATTTCTTGCGTACATGCCAAAGTCCTTGTCACGATACAGTATCGAAGGCTTTGCTGAAGTCGATGAAGATTACATAAAGCAGCATGTTCTGCTGGATACATTTTTCTTGGACTTGTTTTGAGCAAAAAATCATGTCCATCATGCTTCTTCCATTTCTAAAGCCACACTGGGCTTCCCGTAGTACATTCTGAGAAATGTGTTCATTGAGCCGGTTCAGAAGTGCACATGAGAGATTTTTACCAACAATGATAGTGATATACCTCGGTAATTTCCACGGTCTTTCCTGTCACCTTTCTTGAACAAAGGTACAATACTTGCGTCCTTCCAGTCTTGAGGTACTTTCTTGGCATCCCATATCTCTTGGATTAGCTTGTGCAGGCAGTTGATTAGCTAAACTCTACCACATTTCCACACTTCTGCTGGAATTCCATCTCTTCCAGGAGCTTTACCAACCTGTGTTGACCTGGTTCATCCAGACTTGATACAACTGGCCGCTGCACTAGAGCTTCTTTAGCCTCCTCAACGAGATCTCCAGGGTTTTTTAGTAGTTGGTCAAAGTGGCCTGCAAATCTGTCCAAGATCTTGTCTTTCTCCTGCAAAACCATTTCACCATCCGGAGCCTTTAGTTGGATCAATCCTCTCGGTCTAGGGGCCGTAGATTTCTCTCAAACCTGTGAAAAATGTTTTCATGTCTTTCCTGTCTGCTGCAATTTGAAGTTCCTCCGCTTTTTCTTCCCACCAGTTGGGCTTCATCTCTCTGGTGTACCTCTGTAACTCACTCTGAGCCTTTGAGTATTTCTTCTTCTTCGATCTTGTGTTACACTGTAGACCTTCCTGCCTAGCTGTATTCCTTGCTTCTAGTAGTTTCTTCAGATGTTCATCATGTTCATCAAACCAATCTTGATGTTTCCTCACAGGGTGACCTAAAACAACACCACCTGCAGTCTGATACACCGTACCCTTCAGTGTCGCCCATTTCTCTTCTATGTCTTTCTCAGAGTTGTTACTTTTGCAATCTTTCAAGTTTTCATCCATTTCCTTTGTAAGTTCTTCCTGCTTCTTTCGGCCTTTCAGTGCTTTAGCATCTAGCCTCCGGAGGCTTTGTACCCATCCTCATGCAGTGCTGTTTCCGCCTACTAATCCTTAATCTAGATCTCAGCATAACATGATCAGTACTGCAGTCTGCACCTCTCATTGCTCTAGTGTCCAATACGTCCCTTATATCTCTCTGCATTATTATGATGTAATCTAACAAGTGCCAGTGCTTGGATCTTGGGTGCATCCATGTCTTCTTGTGTGTGTCCTCTTGCTTAAATAGCTGGTGTTGGTGTTATCACAAGATTGAACTCAGAACATAGTGCAAGTAGAAGTTCACCATTAACATTGCAATAATAATAATAATAATGATAATAATAATTATTATTATAATAACAATAATAACAACATTGCACTTGCCTACTCCATGACTGCCTAGTACTCCTTTCCATTTCTCAGTGTCTGAACCAACTCTAGCATTAAAATTTCCAATGAGTATCAGCCTGTCACCAGACGGTAAATGCCTGATTTTCTCACGTAAATCACTGTAGAACTCCTTTGCCTCCTCTGTGTTGGTCATTGTTGGGGCATACTCACTGATGAACGTTCCATACATCTTCCGTTGTAGTGGGAGTCTCATAGTCATTATCCTGTCGTTGATTGGCACCGGTTCCTCATCAAGCACTGCTGCTATCTCCTTTCTAACTGCAAAGCCTACTCCTGCTTCTCTCCTTTCTTGAGTTGATTTCCCACTCCAAAAGAAGATGTATCAATAATCTTCCAGACTGTCATAACCAGGCAATCTTGTTTCACTAAGTGCAGCTATATCTACATTGTACCTGCTCATTTCCAAGGCCACAAGGCATAAAAAAAAATTTAAAAATGGGAAAAAATAAACACCTTATTTACTGGCCTCGCTCGGTCCGTATAGTGAAAAATTGTGCCCCTTGGTCCTGAAAATGGCGAGGCCGCATGTTCAAGACCTTGAGCACAGTTTTTAACTGTATGGACCTCTCAGCCGGTAAATAATATATAGAGAATAATACATGGGCGTGCGGAGATATGGAATTTATCTTCGAGTGTTCAATTTGATATCTCACGATTGAGTGCAGCGAATGAGTGAGATATCAAATTTGAACACGAGAAGATAAATTCCATATCTCCAAGCGTCCATGTATTTTTCTG
>WUAP02125336.1:0-15049 GCA_015163945.2 Stichodactyla helianthus | reverse complement strand
CTAATAAACCCGGGTTTATCGAATAGTTTTTAAAGTTATGACGAATATTATACTTATAGTGTGCAAGCCTTTTAAGCTCAGTTTTCACTAGCAACATAAGTATAAGCAGCATACAGTACGCAGACTCAGTTCAGCTCTTCTCCAACCAGGTGTGAGCAAAGACAAGTGCTGCCATTGAATGAGCAATACCCAACTGAGTCTGCATGTTTTATTTATGCTTATGCTATGATGCTAGTGAGGACCAGGCTTTAACCATCAGTGTCCTAATCGAAATGTAGCGGAAACCAGAATTATTTCAAGAACCGCTAATAAACATTACAATGAACAACACTATAATGGAAAAAAACGATAGATTTCTGATCAATGGTAATATGTTGGAAATAAGTTGCAAGTCGCGACTTCTAACCTCTTGAACACTTTCATGGTATGGAAGAGGTAAATACTTTTAGCATTTCTCAACTTTCATAATATGGAAATAAGTCGCAATTCCGACATATTTCCATGCTCTGTTGATCTGTAGCGCGTACGATTTTTCTCTAGTGCTATACCTGGGTACCGAGAGTAGTTGGAGAGGAGAAGATGACCACAGGGTACAAAGCTGGTACTTGAAATGTAGAGTTGTAAGAAATTCGCAATGCAGTTCAATGCATTTGTTTATATACCTCTTTGAGTCGTACGGTAAATTTGATACTCTACTTTCCTCGATTTGGTATGCGGTTTCGTAGATTTCAAAAGGCAACTCACTTCGATTTGCCAAATTGTTTTCAAAGTTTCAAAGTGTGCTCTGAAATAAAACCTTTATTTCCATTAGCTGTCATTCTTTTCAAGGAAAATGTAGACGAAATGCAAATAACAGCTGCCACATTTTGAATGTTTTTAAGTTCTGATAATTTTTTAATTTTCTGAAAAATAAAGTCCCAAATTTCACTGAAAAATAAAATGAAACTTTCGCTTCACTAAATGAAAAGAGTAATATATAGAGAAGAAAATGTTCTTTTTTCTGGAAACACGTAAAAGAAAAGGAAAACTCGATGGCTCATGCTTATTCTAAATGTGCTACAACAACATACTTAGTTACGATTATTGGCCCCGTGGAAAAAAGCTTTTCTATATTTCAAAATATCGAAAAACTTGTACTAGAGCATTCCATTCTCCTCCCCGAAAATCAAAAAGGAGGTCTGGAAATAAACTCGTGCCGCAAGGAAATGTGGGGCTAAATTTGGGGACAAGATCAAGAAGTGCTGCCATCTTGCATTGGTTTCTGGGATTGATTTGTGCCCAGTCTTTCAATGAACTTCGGAAAGGCGAATATTAGATGGGTTACCAGATGTAGAACTTAAATACAAATGCACTTTTTATGCTTAATTTTTTGCATGTTAATGATCCAACTCACCTCACATAGTTTCTTCAGTGAGGTGAGTGAAGGCACAGTAGAATTCTACCGCTAATGTTTTTAATGGACTTTCCACAGTTTTTGTTATCTTTAAAATTGATTCTTTCATTTTTTAATTTTTAATTTTTAGTTTTTAAAAATTCATTCATTGTCTTCTCTGTTTTGTATAGTGGAGCTGATCAGTTCAGCGGACAATTCTTCGAGCTCCATAACAGGTAAATGGAAAATAAACAATATCAACCCTTTAAATTAAACTTAATAAAAAATTATGGTTGAAAGAATATAGCCAAAAAATGCCGAGTTTGAAATTACATCCCTCCCTGAGGAAGATCAATTTTAAAAAAAGGGAAACAGAGAAAGAAAGTAAGAAAGAAAGTAAGTAAGAAAGAAAGTAAGAAAGAAAGAAAAAAAGTAAGAAAGAAAGAAAGTAAGTAAGAAAGAAAGTAAGAAAGAAAGAAAGAAAGAAAGTAAGAAAGTAAGTAAGAAAGAAAGAAAGTAAGAAAGAAAGTAAGAAAGAAAGAAAGTAAGAAAGTAAGTAAGAAAGAAAGAAAGTAAGAAAGAAAGTAAGAAAGAAAGTAAGAAAGAAAGAAAGTAAGAAAGAAAGTAAGAAAGAAAGAAAGAAAGTAAGAAAGAAAGTAAGAAAGAAAGTAAGAAAGAAAGTAAGAAAGAAAGTAAGAAAGAAAGAAAGAAAGAAAGAAAGTAAGAAAGAAAGTAAGAAAGAAAGTAAGAAAGAAAGTAAGAAAGAAAGAAAGAAAGTAAGAAAGAAAGTAAGAAAGAAAGAGAGAAAGAAAGTAAGAAAGAAAGAAAGAAAGAAAGAAAGAAAGAAAGAAAGAAAGAAAGAAAGAAAGAAGGAAAGAAAGAAAGAAAGAAAGAAGGAAAGAAAGAAGGAAAGAAAGAAGGAAAGAAATATAAAAAGAAATATAAAAAGAAAGAAAGAAAGAAAGAAAGAAAGAAAGAAAGAAAGAAAGGAAGGAAGGAAGGAAAAAGGAAAGAAAGAAAAAAGATCACCGGGAGAAGAGGAAAGCGTCGCTCTCTACGCTGAATGGTACCCACTTGAAAACCGGATATCTTAATAGGACAATAAAATGACTTTTGGAGGGAATATTGTTTATTTGCGCCCTTGTAGTGCCATTTGCGTCCCTTGCGCATTATTATCAATAAACAAGGCCAAACTATAAGTGGCTAAAATCCACTGGATGATGAACCAAAAACCAATCCGGCTGTAGGGCCGATAACGCCATTATCAGCCCACTCGAGTCATTTGCGGCCCGCTGAGCGCGTGTTTACAAGAGGGCAGTTTTCTGTTTGCCCGCGTATATTGATAATAATAGTGAATATTTAGACGTGGTCTGAAAAGAATACTCGAACTTATCGCTATCACACTAGTATGTTTTGAGTCTATTAAAGGATACTGAGGTCAACAACAGATAACAAACGTTCAAAAGATTACATTAAATTGAGCTTATCAAACTAAGCGGCTCAATCTTTTAGAATTCCACAAAACAAAGCAAAAAAAGCACCGCCTCTGTGGTGAGTTAAAATTAAAGAGTTTAAGCACCAGGCGTTTTTGAGTCACGGACGGCAAACGGAAGTGAATTTACAGGATTCCTGATCATTCCGTAACATCAGGTCACTGGCCTGAAAACTATAGCTTTCCCGTCCGTTTTGAAAGTGTAAAACGTGAAAGAGGTAAGCCACTGTTTCCTTTCCTTTTCTTGTCTTTATTCCGAATTTTTCTAATGTGTATGATTTTACACAAAAATAATGTTGTTTTAAACTTGATAACTTTTCATTTTAGATCGTCATCAAAATAGCGAAAAAATGTCTTTTCTCGATCCATTCTTCCTCGGTATTCTGACGTCGGTGCTGACAAAAACGCCTCGTGCTTAAGCTCTCTATTCCATCTCCCGCAAACTCCCGCATCTCTCGGTACAACCTGGAAGACGTCAGCCACACTTTCAGCCTCACACCTCTGCAAATTAATAAGCAAATGACAAATGACATGCAAATGAGCCCCTACGAGGCTTCTCAAGATAACGCAACCCCTTAAATTTTGCCGAACCCCCTTCCTCTACCCAATGTCATAACCAATGAAAGGTTATCCTTGGGGCAGTTTGCCAACAGCTTCACCCTGGGGGCGTGGATTCCTTAAGATCGATTGCGTCAACCCATAAAAAATATAATAAATGTTAAAACAATTATTACGAGCAAATATCTATATGAATATAATTAAATCCGCGGGATTGCCGTTATTACCAATATACGCGGTCAAACAAAAATCCGTCCTCTTCCAAACACGCGCTCAGCGGGCCGCAAATGACTCGAGCGGGCTGATAATGACATCATTGGCCCTACAGCTGATTAGTTTTTGGTTCATCATCCAATGGATTTTAGCCAATTAGAGTTTGGCCTTGTTTATTGATAATAATGATACAGTGAAACCTCTCTAAAACATGTATGACGATTCCAGCTTGTGGGGACAAACTATCTGTCCGTTAAAGAGAGATGTCCGAAAGAAGAGGTTTCATTGTAATAAAATGACTTTTGGAGGGAATATTCTTTATTGTTGCGCCCCGGTAGTGTTATTAGCGTAGTGTCATTTGCGGCCCGAGCGCAATGAACAATATTCCCTCCAAAAGTCATTTTATTGTCCTATTAACGTGATCATCCGAGCCACGTTTGAAGCCGTCTAACTTTTTTCAGATTTATTAAAAACGCAGCAACTTCTCCTCAGTTATCTTAAGACCCCGAGTGTTAATCTGGCCAGGGCTTGAACCCTCGACGACCCGCACAACAGGCCAATGCTATACCATTAATTTCTACTAGTTGTTTCCATTTAATTGCCAAGCTATACCGACCTTTCAGTGTAACACGAAATCTCGAAAATACGAGAAAAAGGAGTGTGAACAGAGCAAGAGGCTTTCAAAGCAAGAAATATGGCACCAAAAAGCGTAATAAACTGAAACTTAGACAGCCAGAGGCGGTAGGAGCACGTGGTGTTGGGGTGAGCGCATGGGTTGGTTAGCCTGGGTAATTAAGTCATCATTCATCCAGCCTCAAATGAAGGCCCTTGAGTTTATTGTCGGCTAGCGTTTTGCGCAAATGAAATTGAATGTAATTGAAAAATGATAGCTTGGGGTTATCGCGTTTTTATCAATCTTGCGCGTGACAGTGCTGTTTTATGGCCCTTTGATCTTACAGTTTGTCGGCAGAAGCGGCTTACGGGCTTTACTTCAGTCACTTCACTAGTAGAAAATAAAGTAGGAACTTAATGTCCGTAGCTAAGGAAGCGCAGGAGATGAGAAAGAAACAAACGTTAAAAGAACACGTACGAGAAATGGCAACTGGGCGGGATAAAGAGAAACTGAGAAACAAGAGGAAAGGAAGAGAAGAGAAGAGAAAAAAAGAGAAGGGAAGGGAAGAGGAGAGAAGAGGAGAGAAGAGAAGAGAAGACTAGAGAAGAAAGACAAAATAAATTGAAACAAAAATAAAAAAGGAAGGAAAATAGATGAACTTAATGGAATGGAAACGAAAGCCCAAGCATAAGAAAAAAAGCTATAAACGAGACTGCTCTGTATATTTCTTGCACTTCACTAACGTATCTATTTTAGTTGGCGGTATGTCTTTGCTGCTAGCTGTTTGTCAACTCTGAACAGTCGAATTACGTCTATCATTGAAATGTGAAGAGTTCTCAGGTCAACAAATCACCTTTATTCATATGAAGTTTCTCTTCACAAATGGAATTTTCAAGACCATTGCTGTACTTATCATTACTGAAGTTTTACATTTAGTAAAGTTTTTAAACATTTTGAAAGATCCAAAACCTAGGAGGCGTCAGTTTTCTTTTTTCTTCCTGCTTTCTGAAGCTTAACCTCTTTTATTTTTTACCGAAAAGGCCGCACTTCTGTTCTCTGTGATTAAGGATTTATAATTCAAACCAATGCGAGGACTGTCCCTTTGAACCTTGCCGTCCAGTTCCACCTACGATTAATTCTAAGTTCACTAACTGATCTACTGACTTCCCGGTGCTTCGATACCTGATCTTTCTAATACATTAAGCTAAACCTATCATTGATATTTGCGGTTTATATTAGCCCAAGTACATCAATTAAACTCTAAATTACGTATTCTTTGCGCAACTCGACAGACCGCGAACTTCAACACGAAGGAAAGTTAACTAAAACAAAAGCTAATCTTCTCAAATAGTTCGATAAGTGAGAAACCTTTGCTTTAAGCTTGCACAGGCTTAACTCTAATCCACACATTTGGGCCATAATTCAGGGTTACTTGACATTTAAATACATGGCAAATATTAATACATTTAGTCTTTTCCGGAGTGTTTTAAAATGTTTTTAGTCGACGACTGCTGTATTCTCATTTGATATATTGACGAAATAAACAAACAGATGAGTTTTGATGCCACTTGGTTTAAATTACGTTCACAATGAAGCTCACATCGACGGCGTGTAAAGAATGAGGGTCTCATTGACGGGCTGTGTAGTGGAAGGGCTCCACGAGGTTGGCGGTACTCACTGATGTTCTCAGACCCCAGGGAATCGCTCTGCTAATTACTTCAGCTCACCAAACCGGGACGACCTCTCAGTACAGCAACTCAGGGTCCGTTCTCAAAGCAGCTCTATTTCGCGGCAAAATTACTCTAAGTGTTCTACAACACCGACGCAATTAAGGTAAGTTTATAAAAGAAAAGACTTGTCACTGGAGGCTCGCACTCATACACACTGAGTTAGTTTCTTTTGTTTGGGCCTCTCTTGAATTATTGTGCCAATTACTCGACACTCTCAGCCAATCGTAGCCCTCCTCATTCAGTCGTGAAGACTCCATAAATGATCTTAGTGACATGAATTCAAAAATTGTCTGTTGAAGAAACATGAGTGCGAAAAGCAGATGGATTGGTGGGCCAGAGTACGACTAAACTGGCCAAAATCTCGAGCCTATCTCCTGACGAGATCGATGGAGGGATGGCTGTATCTTTTCACGTCTTGCTCTTCATGTTAATACTGAACGTAAGTATGTTAAAAGACTTCAAAATCGCATTAAGGACAGCTAATACGCTTCAAGGATGAGTGAAAACCATATCAATTCTCGAATGTTTTTTTTCGTTGCGATTGACAGGGAAATCTTAGCATTGGCTCGTCTGGGGTACGAAGCGCATTTGCTCTGGAAAAGTGTCAAGATTCAACAGTAGGTTCTTGTTTTGAATGTTTATAATCACGTTAACTTGTGAGTCCACTTTGAAGGGATAATTCTAATTGAATCGTCTATTCTTCGCCCTTATTGTAACGCCAGTGTTCTTGTATTTATATTTACAGTCTCAGACCGAGTTGAATTCGTTTCTATGGCTGATTAAGAGATCTCCACCAGCGTATTTTTTCGGCACGATTCATGTGCCATACACTAGAGTTTGGGACTACATTCCTATAAACAGCAAAGAAGCTTTCACCAACAGCCAGAATGTGTATTTTGAACTGGATTTAACCAACGAGGATACGATGCGAGCACTTATAAAATGTCAGCTTCTGCCTACGGGAATGTTATTGAAACATATAATACCTCGAAGGATGTATAAACGTTTGAAATCTCATTTAAAGTACATTAGAAGGAAGATCCCAATGTGGTTGCGTAGGAAGGATGTTGGGATCTATGGCTCACACGGGACTCCCCACGCGAATAAACTTTTCGAACTCTTGACTAAAGATTGGCAAAGAAAAAGACCAATATGGGTGATGCTGATGGTGAATTCGCTCACCGAAAGCGACATAAGGAATCGCGGGATTCCCGTTTTAGATCAATACCTTGCGCTTCAGGCTTCGAGGAATCAGAAATTAGTTGGCGCAGTAGAGGACGTCCAGGAGCAGTGCAAACCCCTGAATACCTTGAACACGTCTCAGGTTTGTATAGATACTCTCATATCATTTCTTAAATGTTTAGTTGTGCCGCAAAGAATTTTAGCTTATAGTGTTAAACAGTCTATTTGAGATTTGTAAGTTGTCAGATTATTACGATGTCATTTTGGAAGTTCTCAGGTCGTACTACGTCACACTTCTTGCCCAGACCGATAATCTTCGAGTTTAAAGAGTTCGTTTGGAAAATCGACTTAAATAAAGTCAAGAGTATTCGTTATTATCTCCACGAATTTGACTAGAATTACATGCTTGTTAATTGTTGAATTAGTGAACCAGAACGCTTCAGAAAGTTGTGTTGCCGTCGGAGAAATACCTTTCGTAACACAAGCCAAATGGTCAAGTCATGCGGCCTCTTTGGGATTCATAACATACGTTTTACACACGATCGCGATCTCTCCATAAACCCACATTAGAATCAACCGCAATACAATTCTACATCAAGTTCTGCAAGTTCGTTATTGTTCATGTAATATCTCTACTGAAGTTTACTTTTCAAATCAATACGAACAGATGTTTTTACTGTTCAGGAGATTTCGACATGTCGTTCGCAAATTGTTATATAAACGGATAGTCAGTTGATTTAATGAGCTTAAAAATTGAAACACAAACACGGTTACCAGTAGAGCCTAGTATGATTCCAAAATAAGCCATAGCAGTGAAGTTCTATTGAGACCGAACTGTCATCTCTACTGAGATAATGAACGAACTTGGAGGTCAACAAATTCCACTCCGGAAGCGTATTGTATTAAAACCATACATTAAACTTTCAAGTTGAAACTTAAACAGCTCAAAGAATGCACTTATCTGTTTTGTGGATCTCATTTAATTTAAACAGCACATAAGAATTACATTCTAAGTTTTAACTTACAAAGTATTAAATTTTCAAAGTTTATCTTGGTGCTGGCAACACGTGCAAAGTCGAGTGATCTCTTGCGCGTTTCGTAGCGCCGGCGTACATAATTTCAAAAATATCGATATCACTTTTCTTCTGTTTAATTGTTATTGTTAATTAAAACATATTTTGAGCTTTGTAATTTGCGCCTCTGTTATCAAAACACATTCCTCAAGATCTGATCTACCGCGGAGAGAGCTTCACATGGTTCGGCTTTATATTGTTCCGATTTATTTAGAATGAAATTATTAGAATTAGCGCTGCAAAAAAGACGAAGCCAGCGTGATGACAGCGTTTTATGTCAATAAAGTGTTTTATATAACAATAGCTTTAATCAGCCCGAATGAAAAAGGGCACAGCATCTATTGCCCTCAGGCCCTGTTCTCTGCGTTTGATTTGAACCTTAAATCCGGTGATGGGGCTTGCTTTTTGTACTTGCTTCTAACTCTTCAGTTACCTTTTGCCATGCTGGGAGCGAAGAGTTGTAGTAAAGGGCACAAATGTCTAACAATACTTAGTTTGATTGAAATTCAATTAACTTGACATATTTAATTAAATATGCAAACAGCACTGAAAGCTCTCTCAAAACATTTTTATATATTAATTGATCAAGTGAAAAAGTGTTCTAAAAGGAATTCGCGGATTATAAGCTGCGTGTGAATGAAAAAGTAACAAGTGACTCGTAATCGGTTACGGCATTAGTCCGTACCGTACACAGAATACTGTATTCGTCGAAAGTTCGGACAGTGGCGCTCTTCAGTTAAATCTTTTAAGTAAAGATTTAAAAAATGCTCAAAAAATTGTACTAGCTAATATAATTATAGACAGTTTTATTTCGGCGAAAGAACAAACTGCTCAAGTTTGACTAATTTTTTGTCTAACGCTGTTTTGATAAACTTTTTTTTACATTACGTTGGCGTTCCGCTCCTTTTGTGCTGCTACATCTTTTCCAAATCCATGGTAAACAACTCAAATTATTTCAAGACATGGAAGAACAATAGAAAATCCATTGATGACGCTAGATAAACACAAGCCTGATATCAAAATATCCAGTGAAACTGGCTCCGTCGGTATGTATCGCCGTATAATGGCGGAAACAGACTGTCTTCCTTTTTGCTTGTTCCCTTATCGCGAAAAGAAAATATTCACTAATGTTTCCTCTAAGCCGCTAATGCTTTTAAACTTTTTTCTAAAACAACAAACAAAATTGGCTTCGCATTCTGTTCTTAATCCATGGTATTCTTAGTTGGAATACAGTTATAACGAAGGACAACTTTAATTGTGACGCATTAGTCATGCATGTGTTTTCAATTTTTGCGGTTTCTGTTTTAAGAGAGTTTGCGTGAAGAACTGTCAGTAAAAACAAAGAATTGGTCGTCACAACCCAGAAAGATTCTTTGCCATTTGTTTATTCGCAGTTTGGTATTTGTTTTCCTGTCCTGTTTATTTGTTTTATCGCTAGAACTTTTTGGTTTGTTTATTTGTTTGTTTACCATCTCTCGTCTTTAATTTTGTGGATTCGCTCGCCGTTCGGCCGTTCGTTTGTTCGTTGCGCTTTCGTTCGTTCGTTCATTCCCGCGCTTGCTCGTTCGTTCGTTCGTTTGTCCATCCGTTCGCGCTTTCGTTCGTTTATTCGTTCGCACTTTTGTTTGTTCGTTTATTCGCGCATTAATTCGTTCGCTCGTTTGTTCGTTCGCTCGCGCTTTCCTTTGTTTGTTCATTCGCGCGTTTATTCGTTCGTTTATTCGTGCGTTCATTCGTTCTTTCGTTCGTTCGTTCGTTCGTTCGTTCGTTCGCTCGCGCTTTTGTTCGTTCTTTCATTCGCGCGTTTATTCGTTCGTTCGCTCGCGCTTTCGTTCGTTCGTTCGTTCGTTGTTCTTGTTCATTGTTCGTTAGTTCATCCATTCATTAAGTTGCTCGCGCTTCCGTCCATCTGTTCCTTGTTCATCAGTATTTACTTGCCTTTTAATTGAAAACTTTTGCAATTTTTCTCGTTTTTGATAGGTCATCTTCGCTCTTAACCAGTCCCTTCAATTCCAAGAAAGACTACGCCGAGGCAAAACTCACCTCACCTACACAACAGATGACTTAATACATCATTACAACTGCGGTGACTTAAAATCCGTCTTATTCTCGACCCAATCAACCCAGATTTCCCCGCTCACCGCTAACTCTACGCAGGAGGAAAGTCAACGAAGAAAAGCGCAAATCATTGACTCATATTTTCGAAAGGAATTAATTTATCAACGGAATGTACGCATGACGAGGAGAGTTGTAGAACTTCTACGAGACAACCCCGAGAAGGATTTCTTCTTTGCGTTTGGAGCGGGTAAGTGTGCTCGGAACTTTTGATTTGAACCCAGTTAGTTGGAAATATCTAAGCCTCGATGGTCGTGGTCTCTAAATGTTGAGAGATGACCCTAAAAGCAGCTGCGCACATCGGATACTACGATCTTCAGAGAAGATTTCGTATGACTGTGAAAAGCTCGCGGCACGAACACGGTCGTGAAATGGTCAAGCCACGGCAAGGCACGTCAAAATTCTAGTAAACATCACGGTCGCGGCAAGGCACGCTTACGGTACGGACCGTGCCGCGAGCTTTTCACAGTCATACGAAATCTGTTGATCTGTCTGTGATCTGTTGCGGTAGTATTGAATTACGCTTACACCAAAACCCTATCGAACGAAAAAATTAAGACCTTGCACTGTTAGAAGCTTTTCTTAAGTAACTTGTGCCTTTGGCATGTGAGACATATATTTTTTCTGCGATGATCCCCCGGCCTCAACCACCCCTCCCCAAAAAAACTGGGGCCACTTCTGGTAAAGAGAGAGAGAGAAGAGAGATCAGTATCTATATAAATTCCAAATAGGAATAATACTGAATAAGATGACTCAATGCTTTGATACTAGATAACCCTGCCTTCGAAATTAAGGAAACTTGGTTCTTTCCCATTCAAATAGAAATGTGTGCTACCCCCTCCTCTCCTCTCGGGGGTTCGATTCCCGCCAAGGGCTTAATGTTATTTTTCTCTTTATCCTTTCTATATATACACACCGAACACATTCACTTTACTTTCATTTCAAATATATATATATGCGTACCCCAAAATTACGGTGTTCAGCTTACCCCATAGAGAAAAATAACGCCCTGGGATCCCCTACGGTTGCCACATACATTACATCGTCCGGTTGCGTTTCTAACGTGGTTGGTCCTTGTGGTGTAGTAGTTAACACATCGGAGTAGTAAACCGAAGATGTGGGGTTCGATTCCCGCCAGGCGCTTAATGTTATTTTTCTCTTTATTCTTTCTATTTATATACACACCGAACGCATTCACTTTACTTACACACAGACATAATTATTTTGTCCAAAAGTACACATATCTATGTTTATTCTTTATTCATTATTATTATTATTATTATTATTATTATTTTTACCTAACAGGCCATTTTCTTGGAAATCACAGTATTATTGACTTAATACAGAAACAAGGATACGACATTGAGTATGTTAAGTCTACGCAGAGCCTTCCAAGGTAAGCAGCCATTTTTTTTTTTTTCCCCCGTCGTCGTTTGACTTGCCTTTTCTTCCCCTCAAGCGTTTGAAGAACTTTCAGCTTCTTTTTGCTACTTTCTTTCTTTGTCGTTGGCTTCATTGTTTGTTTCTTCTTTTCTTTTCTTTCTTTCTTCATTCCTTATCCTTCTTTCTTTCTTTCTTTCTCTTTTTTCTTTCTTTCTTTCCTTGTGACTATTTTTAACACTGATCTCTTCTCGACGTGACAAGGAGTGAAAACGCTCTATTCAGTCAATCTTTGCTTGAAAACTTGCTAAGCTTTTCTTTGTGCATAGAATAAATTTTTATTATCTATTTTATCATTCCTAGTTACAAGGCAAAGAAATCAATTATAAGCAACAAGGAATTCAGCAGGAAGCGGGGATGCCGCGGCAGAAGAAAGAGAAAGAGAAGATGTGAAAGCATAAGAAGGAAAAAACGACCGGATTTTAGTAGAGTTCGGTTGATTCAGAAAGCTACGCGAAGGCCACGCCCTTCGAACAGGTGAGTTATGGTTCAAGAGGGGCTCGTTAATAGCGCCAAATTCCTCAAATGTGATCAGCTGCGCACAAAGAAAGAAGCGAAAGTCTTCATTTCCTGTTAATCGTAGTTTTCAATCGCATCTCGCGTCATGAAAAAAATTCGTGAATTACCGTTACACGGGTTGATTTTAATAAATTTTAAATTTTTGGAAGCTCCAGTCCACAGGATTCCGCGCGTAACTAAAGGTTCGGTAGTATGAGCAATCGTGCTAATAATGTCGCATGACATCGTTGCTTTGCAAGTTGCGGAGCGATGTTTGCTCGTATTATCATCAATATGAACTCCACTTGTCACGAAAAAGAAATCGATTTTGCAAGTTGCAAAATTTTATTGCACGAAGTAGAAAGAGCTTGCAACAAGCAGCCACAAACTAGACTGGACCTTTATGCATAGCAGATGCCGAAAATATGTTTAGCGAATGCAAATATTGATTAAAAACTAAAACCGTTTATTATATAAACTACAGTGTTTTACAAGGATTTCTACCACTGAGAAATGTCGTATCTCAGCACACGTAAACATACGATATTTTTCACATGTGAAAATATCAACCAATATCGAAATTTTAGTATCCAGTGGTAGAAATCCTTGAAAACACTATAGTTTATATAATAAACAGAAAAATACATGGACGCTTGGAGTTATGGAATTTATCTTCTCGTGTTCAAATTTGATATCTCACTCGTTCGCTACGCTCACTCGCGAGATATCAAATTGAACACTCGAAGATAAATTCCATATCTCCGCGCGCCCATATATTATTCTCTATTTATTTTCGACTTTGTTTTTCAGGCCTGTCACATCAGTGTTGGATAGCGACGTTTTCAAAAAGAACAGTTGGTCACTCAATGCTGTGTCACGGCCAGAAATTTGGACGATGAACATTGGTCTCTTGTGTTTAGTGGTGTTGAACTGTCTGTCTGGTGCGATACAATGAAGGATCTACATCAGGAGATGTGGTTGCTTCTGAGTTCTTGAAGTAAAGCAACTTCTGCGAGAAGAAATTATATGATGAAAGAAAAGATCCTGGAAGCGTTTCAATGTTTGAGGGTGGCAATAGATTGAAATATTATAAGGAAATATATGGTTTTTCCTAAACTGTTAAAGGATTTATTTACTTGAAGGCTCTCTATATGAGCACAGAATTGAGGCTGTGACTCACGTCAACCAAAGAAAGCTACACTCTTTCTAAGCATTTTATTAATTGTAATTGACTTTCTTTGAAGCACATGGAGTTGAGGTTCTTAATGACTTGATTAACCTCGTTTTCCATAAAAACAAAACAAACCAACCAAAGAATATAACATAATTCCTATGTATTACTGGTATTTTTTGCAGTCTCTCATACATCAGCCTATCTACTTATCAACCATTCTTATGTACATGAAACCAAGACATTGGCTGACTCAACGTTTGGTATTTCTTACACCACTGTGGAGCATTTCCAATGTGTTGTAGTTATGTTTATACACTATTCTGTATATAGGGTATGCCACACAGTTCAATGGTTGGACCCTTTCAATCAAGAGTTAGAGCACAAACACTATATCCATGAAATAAAATCTCTGTTACTGACTTATAGTTTTTATTTAGTTGCAATTAGTCACCATCACTCAGCCAAAGCAATACACAGGAGATATCAAATACACAAGAGACTTCCTGTTCATAATCACTTTACTCCTAGGCCTTTATTCAAGGTCTATGCATCAGTGATGCAATATAAACTCTTTAATTTACTCATAACTATATATCTTGTCCTGTGTAATGTTCTGGTTTAGAGTGACTAAATAGAGACTATTAGTTAGTAACTATTTAGTTTTTATTTCATGGATTTACTATTTGTGCTCTAGTTGGCTTCATTTTAAAAAAATGTTTTAGTGTTTTATTCATTGAAGTGGAAGATCTTAAAAAGATATATAAATATATACTTATGAATATATAAACCCAATAAAAGGTTATCCTCAGTTTATTTGTGAAAATGAACTGGGTGGATGTGTGTTAGACTTAAGATGTCATGTGTTTCTACAGCCAAATGAAGTCTGCTAGAAAACTACGCACCTGAGATTCTGATCGCAAGGAGATTTGTTCATTTTGCTGGGATTTTTAACATTCTATAGAGATATCAAAATCAAAATCAAGTAATGCAAGGAACCTTTGTGAAAACAGGCAGTTTATGGTGTTTGTGGGACAAGATGTACTCCACTGGGAAAACCAGTGCTACAGTGATTGGTTGGCTATTGTTTGAGCTGGAACCATGAATAGCATCATCAAATGCTTGCGTGAGTGGTGTAGAAGTGTAACTTAAGGAGTGTGTGTTGCTGGGGGGGGGGGTAGGGTGCTAAAATCCTGAAACCACAAATGTTCTGAAAAATATATTGTGCCTTAGTCCAAATTCTCTAGTTCCTTTTTACGTTAGTTTTTACACATGCTTCAAAACAATATTTTTTGTTTTTTACTTGTTTTCTGTTTTTCAACGTTTTTGTCCATTTCAATTCCTTGACCATTGACAATCAGGGGGGAAAGTTTTGGCTCCCCTTGCCTCTCAGCTGCTACATCCATGTGTCTTTCAATTCATTACTTTCAGGGGACATCGATCTTATGTAGGGTAAGGGAAGGGAAGGGTTCAACCAAACCTTTAAAAAAGTTCTCTGTTTCAGGCTCGTACGCACTATGCATAAAGCCACAACTAATTTGCATAAAGCCACCACTAATTTGCATAAATCACTAAGCTCAATAAATTTTGAA
>WUAP02125325.1:0-15053 GCA_015163945.2 Stichodactyla helianthus | reverse complement strand
ACGCTTCTCCACGGTGCAGATGTTTTAAAACTCAAATCATATGTTTGAAATGACAAAAATAAACTATTTAGAGAATTACGTGAATTAAGAGTTACGTGAAGATTTTCTAAAAGGGATTGATTTTCAGGCGTTTTTTATGAGCCATCGTACAACGTGTGCCGTACCATCCTGGTGACGGAAGTGAAAATAATGCATCATTGTGCATGACAGGAAGTGAAATTTACTCCGTTTAAGACGTTTTGAAGGTCAATGAAGGTCCATTCCATCCCCAATAAGTGGTAGTCTTTGGGGTTATATAATGGGAATTATACGAAAGGCACATTTAATATCGGTTTTAGCTAAAAAACAACCCTGGCCTACTTTCTTAATAAATCTTATAGCATCATCGATGGTCGCATAGGATACGGTAGTATAGTCAGCAGGAATGCCATCGTTTATTGACAAACCCTTAGGGTAAGATAAATGATGAATTAATCGAAACTCGCCTGGTACTTTTTTGGGAATAAGACCCAGAGGTGATACGCGAAAATTAGGAAATGGAGGAGATTTAAATGGGCCGGCTATTCTACCTGCAGCTAATTCTTTTTGGAGTGATGCATCAACAACTCCGGGATGCTGTAATGCTGACGACAGATTTTTGGAAGCTATTTCAGTCAAAATACCCTTAAAATAAATGGGGAAACCTTGTTGAAAACCTAATTTTAGAAACCCGACAGTTGAACAGATATACCCGTCAAGAAGTAAAATCAATTTATCTGCTTGAACTGGCGTTGGCAAATTTAGGTGACTTGGCGGACAGGGGTTGCTTATTGACACTACTCCCCTGGGGACGAAAAGTGCAATTTGTGGCCGAATGCTCACCATTGCACTTAAAACAGGAGTGCTTATAGCTACAATTACCACGGCAATTTAAACCACGATGAAACTTAAAACAAAATCCGACCGGGACCCTAAATGAAGCAGTAGAGTTGGACTGTACTGAAGTAGTAGGACTATTTGATCTTGCTAGCTGTAGCGTGTGTGAACGAAGCCACAGCTCGCTATGAATCGAGCCCCAGGGGAGCGACGCAGCATGGGTCTGTCGCATAAAACGAAAATTTTCGTCATAGAAACGCCAATTGTGACCCCTAATTAATGAGCCATATTTCATCAAAGATGCAGCCTCATGAGGGTGTCTCATAGTGTAGACCCCAACAAACACATGGAAGGCAGTCAGCCATGCGTCTATGGAGTTCAACTGGCTCTACAGATAACGACGGTGTGTCTTTAGATTTGTCTTGATTGACTGTTATTCTGAATTTGTTTTGCGTCACTGGATTAACCATGAGCGTGCCAAAATCGATATATTCGGGGTTCCAGATTTTGTTACGGACTTTGTCGCTGACTCGAGCATCAATAGCCACGCTGGCCGATATAAATGGGTTGGCTGGCTCACCTGATGTGCTGGCGGTAGGGATCAGAGCAGTTGGTAAGACGCCTTCCAAGCCCGTTTGGGGTGGTTGTGGAGGCAGTGATGGAGGAGTAGTGCTGTCTACGGCAACGGCCGGTATTTCTACCGTGTTGTTTCTAGGTGGAATGGTGGTTGCCTGCTTATTGTTCAACCGCGCTGTCACAGCATCTACAACGCGGCTTATCAGATCATCGTCACGCAATTGCGACACTGTGGTCAATGCTGGTGTCGAAGAACGTGGGCGTTTTGCCTCGGTTGAAGAAGTTTCGACTTGTTGCCGTCTTTTGGCTTGCAGTCTGCTGGATGTTCTAGGCATGATGATCTATAAAACAAAAAGACAAACGACAGAAGAATGATACAAAGAGGTATAACGAAAAATTATCGCCAAATGGCGGCAAATGTATACACAGAAAGGGAATAAGCCATGTCAGACAAATTGTCGACGCAATTGCGGCAGATTCCTGTAAAAAAGGGTGGCTAAATGTACCCAACAACATCATCAACGGGATTAGGAATATATAACAGACCATATCCCAGAGACAAATACTAAAACAAGAAGAGCAAATAGCCTTCAAAAATACTATAAAACAGGGATGACAAATAGCCTCCCAAAAAGTAATGAAACAACTAGCAAACAGCTAGAACAAACACATTAAAACAACATCTGCCGTATTTCGCATATTACAAATAGGGCTTAAGGCCTTAAAGATCGCACCACGATTACTGCGGTTACAGGTAATACTGGCCTTTCGCGTTTAAATGGACTCCATCTCTTATATATAGACACTTATCAGGCCTAGAAAAGGCTTGATGTGTCCAACAAAACACACCAGCTAAAGGTTCTAGAGTAACATTAAGGTATTGGTGCAAGATCTTTGCTCGCTCTAGAAAGTAAAGGGGTGGGGCGCAGAAAGACCTCGTGGTATTGCATGACACACGCAAATAACGGAAACGGAATAATCGTGCTTTAGAGCTACTACAAGCTCTTCAAGAGCGGAACCAACAACCTCTGGAGATAAAGAAGACAAATCGTTGGTTCCTGGCTCCAATATTACAATATCTGGCTTTAAATTGCCCACGATGTGTAAGTCATATGATTTAACCTTTTGCACGGTACGACCACCGATACCGTGCAAATATATAGAGGCGGTGCCACGCAAACCAAACGAACGTGAGGCCCGACCATCGAAGTTCTGCAATATATTCCGTTTGAATCTCATAACAAACGAGTGACCGAGGATAAGAACCTTGGGTACACACCCCATGAGTCGAAGGATATGGAAGGTGATGGAGTCCAAACGAAATCAACTATAGATAAAAATTGATATATCAATATACGTACCGTATAAATGATGCAGCAGAAAAAGGGGTTGACCAAAAAACAAAAGAATATATAACAGAAGAAGGCTGTTCCAAAGCGAATTGCACTCGTTGAACACCAAGTCAGAATGGCAACGTGACTCGGAATACATGCACGGAATATGCGGAACGCCCAAGGCTCCTGATTCGCCCTTTCTTGAGATAAAATCTAGATAAACTATATTTGGTAAAAATTCCAACTGATCGTTCGATTGACAGATAGTTATGTAAGCTACACTCAATGCGAGTAGTACACGTGATCCGACATGAAAACATAAAAATCCTATTTGGGTCAAATATTTCATTTAATAAAATTTGCATAGCGAAAAATGATATTAGGCCTTAGCGACAAATTCCAGGGATTCCAGGGCATTATTTCTCTTACTAAAGAAATCTCGCTCAGACTATTTCGGCTGACTAAACTTGCAAACTTGGCTTTAGAAAAGCTCGCTTATGGTGATATAAGGCGGTTATTTACCTTATACCTCGGTGTATATGAGATATATTAACCCTCGGCTTCACCTATATATGATGTATCTCATACACCAAATTGAAAAAACGTTGTCGGGCAAAAAAAATTAAATTACAGAAGGATAGACCGGGGAGGATTCTGGGTAAATAGTTAATGAGGCCCATAATATGGGTTGAGCATTGTTATAATTCTCGAATATTGCTTTCTTCGACAATTCGAATCAATGTTCGAAATTTGTTATGATAAACAATATGCTATGCATATAATATCGGCCTTACAATGTACTTACCCGTAACCCCTTTCGGTCTTACCTTCTATGATTTAACCTTTTGAACCTGACAACGTTTTGTCAATTTGGTGTACACACCTCGGTAACGTATACACCTATTTCAAAAAAGGTTGTCGGTCGGAGATCTGAAATCTGAAATCTGAGACTGAGAGGAATTGAGGGCACGAGCTGTTAATTTATTTTTAAAACGATTTTTATTTTCAAATTAAGCTAGCTTTATCTTATAGTAGTTTGCAATCAATCGGAATAGCTAAATACGACAGCACCTCTGAGCGATGACCTGCGCTGGCGAATTTCAGATTCCAGGCGCCCACCGACAACGTTTTTTGAAATAGTATTTCGATAAATACCCTTGAATACGTTAATGAGGGCAATATGTATAGAAACACCCCTTGAATTTATAATGTGGAATTCATTACAAAATCCAACGTATTCGGGGCAGGGTTGCTCAAGCACGTCCCAACAAAAGAACAGTTCTTTAGCAGTCTATTGGTGAGACCTTGGCTTATAGCTAAACCCGGCACCCTCACGACTCGAACGTTTTCAAGCCCGAGACTCATAACCAGCTGGGCAGAAATAAATTTTCTAATCTATCATCGTCCGTTGTGATTTTTCATGGCCGACCCTATGTTCAAACACTTTGTTCTACAGTAAAAACAATTGAAAATTTAATTCGGTGTATTTTAATTGAATCCTAGAAAAGTCCGATACTATGAAACACAGTGAAATTTTACATTTGAATTATCTAAAAACCACACGAGAGATGATTTCAAAACAAAGAGAGAAGGCCGGAGGTTTTGTCCAACACTGCTTTGCGCAGCTATTTGTTCGCTCAGCTGGAAGCTGATCCCTTGAAATCCCCTTCACCATGTGGGATCAGTCAAAGCATTCACTATGACATAATTCATGGTTCTGATACTCCATAGTTATTGTTGCTATGTCCCACAAGCCAAACTATGTCTGCTAGAAAACTGAACACCTGAGATTGCGATCACAAACAGATTTGGTACATTCTGTTTGGATTTTTAGCAGTCTTTAGAAATTTGAGAAATGAATTCGTGTTTTTGTGGGACAAGATGTATTCCACTGGGAAAACCAGTGCTGCAGTGATTGGTTGGCTATTGTTTGAGTCGGAACCATAAATTATCTTCTACGCATGCTCTTATCACTGAAAAAGACGATGTATAAATGCTTGAGTATTGTCGCACTGTTTTCCCTCGAGAATCGCCGTGTTGTGAAAACCTTCTCAAGTCTTTAAGTAAGAGTTAAATACCCTCGGTCTATATATGGCTTAGTGCCTCCGTTCTCGGTATTTAAACTCTTACTTAAGATTTGCGGGTGATGGCTCCAGTGTCTTTCCTGAATCGTAAGAACAGCTTTGCATAACGTCGAATGTCCCTACAGTAGCTCAATATTGAGAAGAAGAGTTGAGATGTATATGCACCTATTTCAAAAAAGTTGTAGGTCGGAGATCTGAGAGTGAAATCTGAGACCGAGAGCAATTGAGGGCACAAGCCGTTACTTTATTTTTAAATTTAGTTTTATCTTTTAGTAGTTTACATTCAGTACAGTACTTCACATGAGCCGAACCCAATGCAAATGAGCAAAACCTATTGTTTGGATTTATTTGCATGCATTAGGTTCGGCTCATGTGAAGTACAGCATTTGACCCGGGCCTAACTAGCCAAATACGAGCGATGTCCTAAACGCTGGCGAATTCTCTGGGTCAGATTTCAACAGATCGCCGACAGACAACCCTTTTTCAAATAGTTGTAAATCGGAAGAGAGTAGGGTGCAGAGTGAATAAATCAAAAGCCAACCTAAGAACTAGTCCATTTTCCTTCTTTTTTGGAAGCAATGAAGAGAAAATATAATGTTTTCCTTTTTGCGTGTTTATCGTCTAACAGGCAACTTTTCCCATCATCATAAACTGATATATATAAGATAAACTAAAAATAAGATATATAAGATAAAAGAACAAGAAAAGTTACAAGCAAATCCAGAAGAAATGAACTACTTATTAACCGAGCGCGAGGTCTTTACGGGAAAATATCAGACCGAGGTCTTTAGGGGCGGATCCAGGATTTTCCAAAGGGGGGGTGGATAGTCTTATTCAAAGCTCCTTCAAGGTATCTATTCTCCATCAGAGTTCAGAATAGGCTTTCAAGGCGCCTAAAATGTGCAAAACTGAGTTTACTCTTAACATATGTATATGTTTTTAAAAATTAGTTACGAGATGCAATCAGATCTGTTGTTTTATTTCATTTAAAATATTCATACTTTTGACTGTTAACACCTCTAAAGAGGGGGGTGGAAATCCACCCAATCCACTCCCCCTGTATCCGCCCCTGAGTACGGACTGAGCCGTAGGCGATATATCCTGTAAAGACCGAGCAAGCGAGGTTAATAAGTAGTTTATTATATGGCTTTTTTTATTTCTAACATTAAATTTAAAATAAAGCAAGACGCTGCTTTTCACGTCATATTTTTGGATCGTAGTTGAGTCACGCATGCCGAATAAACGGCTACGGTGCAATATATGACAAATGTTCTGAGAAAGATAAAAAATAATCTATTTTGGTTCATCTTTTGACATAATGATGCTAGATAATAATGAACATTGGCGCAACCATTCGCCATGTGCGTGCTTTGTGTAAAATTGCACTCTCGATAATATTTCGACATCTTTTTCTTGTTTCTTGGACAATTTTCACTCGTCAAGGTATTCAAATTAACATGAAAGAGGAAAAGATACAATTCTGGTTTCAAAAAGAGGCAAAAAAAGCTTAAGTTTTCAGTAGCTAGTTTTAGTTTTAGTTTAAGTTGAACTGAACTAGTTAGCAATACTTTAAAGTAGTAAAAAAATCATTCAAAAAGTTTAAAAATTGCTAAAAAAAGACACTTTGGAAGGCACAAAAATTAAACACAAGATACTCAAACTAGAAAGAACCAGTTCTGGTTCGTTTTAAACTGTTTTAGTGACTAATAAAATTACCAAGCATGATAATTATGATAAAAATAGTCAAAAACCAATGCAAAAACATACTTGAACGCAGAAAAATCAACAAAAACAGAAAGTGATTCTTGAGAAACCAGGAAATAAACAGTAGAAGTGAATTCCAGGACACAAGTTAGTTTTAAAATCGTCTATTTTCGTGAAAAACACCCGTAACAGCAGGGCTGAAAAACGTGTACGCATGCGCCAATGATCAATCAAGATGACTAGAAAAATATACGATCTAAAACCAAAATATGTCGACGTTTTCAGCGTCCAGCATTTTTGCACAAACACTAAAAAAGTTCTACAAAAGATATATTAAACCTTAGTCATTGGGCAATGAACTGATATAGAAATTTTCCTTAACTTTTCAGAAACGAGCTTAACTTTTACCCTTTTCCCCAAATTTCAAGATTTGTACGATAAACTACACAGGAAGCCCAAATTCGACAAGTAGAAAATGCAAATTATAAGACGATTTTTATTGAATTTTAGATTGTTGAAGCAAAGATAGGCTGCTCACTAACACTAATGTGAAAACAGAAAAATCACTAAAGAAAATCTTAGAAAACGTTTATGATGATTTTATTTTCATTTCAACTTTTATCTAGATTGGGCTTCTTGTGATTTTATGCGTGAACCGCGGGCTCGTTTTTCAGCCCTGCTACCCGTAACAAGTCATCAAAAAAGTCCGTAATCGCCCACGGGTATTACTTAAAATGGCCGAGTATCTTGGAGCCTGGACGCTAGCAAATCCGGCGGTCTGTTTCTGATTGGTTATATCGCGACTGGGAGCAGTCTAGATTCTCCCGTACAGACCGGTCCGCACTTGCGTATTAAAATCTGAAAACATTGTTGAAAAAGTTATTTTCTTCGCTTTTTTGTTTATTTTGTATTTCAACAAACATCAACTATTTACAAAAAAAATAACGGCTAGAAACCAAAGGCAAATAAGAAGCATTCTTTTAGCAGCCATACCAAAATTATCAACTTCAAACAACGCTGAGAACTCAAGAAACAACGTAAAATTGTAAACAACTCGCCATTTAAGCTATTCAAAGTACTTATAAAGCTAGCTAAAGTGTACTTTTCCAAATTATTTAGATTAGAATATCCTACAAGTTTTGAAATCTTAATGAAAAAACTTCAAGGAAAGCGAAAAACATAAGCTTACCTAGAAGTTGAAAGTTGTTGTTGAGTTTGATAAACAAGTTCAAGTCAATTCCGAGACGTCCAGTGCTTGCAAGCCGATGAAAATAAAAATATCCTTCTTCAACGGCATGGCCTTGGCTGATAAGTCCTTAAAAGCCAATTCTTTGTTCTACTATCAGCTGAGTTTTTTCCTCTAAAATATAATTCTTGACTCCAGCGTATAAGCTTCTACATCATCAAAGAAGATGTTTTTCCTTGAAATAATAAAGAATGATTTTGAAAAGTTCTGGTAATTTGAAGACTTTTTTTCACGTAAAGAGAGGGTTGACATAAATTGTGTGCCTTTGCACTAACGAAAAAAAAATTCACGGCTATAACTCGTTTCAACCGTTTTTTTCCAGTAAAACTACTGGGAAACCATTTCAGTGCTGAATGCGTGCTTTGAAAAATGAATATCACTAAAAAATTTCCTAATTTCATATGGCCATTTAATTTCATGTAAATGCCCATATAATAAACTTCTTATTAACCGAGCTTGCTCGGTCTGTATGGGAGAATCTTGACCTAGGACTGTACTTTAACGACCTCGGTCATGATTCTCCCATACAGACCTCGCGCTCGGTTATAAGAAAATAGTGCCCGCCAAGGAACCAATCAGAGCGCACGACTTTACCGGAAGTAGCGCGTTCCATATGATAAAGAGGTGTTAACAGACTTCAAACACTCAAAGCCTCAAATCAGTCATATGCATGGGGATTTAAACCCCGTAAAGTCTTCAGTTCCTCATTAGTATTCTTTATATAAAGAATACTAATGAAGGTGACTTTTATATAAAGAATACTAATGAAGATGACTCTTTATATAAAGTTTCTTGTTAGTTGAAGAACTCATTAACAAAACATGAGTTCTATAAGTGATATTTATAAAATGAGAGGCCGTGTTTTATCGGGATATAAAGATCCGAGCCGGAGGCGACGATCTTAACAGCCGATAAAACACGGACTCGAGTTCTTTAAACGACTTCTAAAACTTTTTTCCAGAAATTTAGTAGGTAATATTATAGAAAAACTATAAATTCTAAATTTATCAGAATTTCGAACGCAGTTGACTTAAGGAGCATGCGCATGACGCAGTATGTCGTCAGAGAAATTGTTCTCAGAATCCCACACGAAAAAGAATGTTTGGAAAACGTAAGAGAGATATCATTCTTACGTTTTCCAAACATTCTTTTCCGTGTGGGAGCCGTTTTCTGTACAGTGCGCATGCCCGTGATGTAAACGTTTTCATCAAACTATAATTTTGATTTTCTTTTGCACTTTTCATCAAAATATCGTTAAATACTTGAACTTATTTATGTGACGTGTTTGAAGTAGTTCAATAAACTCGCAGATCATGTTTTATCAGGTCTAAAACCTGATAAAACACTCCTGCTCGTTCATTAAACACTACTTAATTCCCGACAGTCAAGATGAAAAGACTGAGTGATTTTCTATTCATAATACATTTATTTTCAAATCAATTTATCAATCAACTTTAAGGGCATAGCCTCTATAAAGGGTTAGTAATCTCTCTTATGGTAGTATGTCCTCTTATTTCCCACGGTACCGGTTAGCATCATCAAATCATACGAATTGTTGTAGATTCACAAGAGGATAAGATGACATGCCACGTAGAACCAACGTGAATGTGGGTTTTACAAAAAGAAGAAAGGTAAACGAACTGGTAGAAACGCTTTGACAACGAGGAAAATTCATTAAAGCGAGCGCCGTGTACAAGCGATAACGCAATCATTTGTGGTATGTACTTTTATTTCCCACAGGGAATCAATCAAGCAGAAAAACGTATTCTCAAAAATTATGGTAAAAATGGTTATTACTGCTATGATACATGTGGACTTCGACCATGAATAGCAGTAATAGTAATATAATAATATCGGTAATACCCACAAAACTTTGCACAATTGCCCTATTTCATTATGACGTCACGTCAAAACGATTTATTGTTTATACGCAAAGGATTATGGTCGTGGGGAGGACAAAACAGTTATAATAAAACAAACTCGATATTTAATGCGTAGTGTAGACCTAGAAAAGTAGTAACAGCCACCAAATACAGTAAATATTGTGTATTATAAAATATTTGAGATATAACGCGCACGCTGATTGGCTACCGTCTTTATATCAGAGGACAGGGACACGTTCGCACTAATACAGCGAAAAATATTTTATGAAAGCAATATAAAACGATTGCTTATGTCTCTGTGATATAAACACGATGGGAGATGTAGAGTACTTGAAAAGCAACAGAAACACTCGGCTACATCTTGTGTTCCTAAATTTGCATTTCTCGTGCTCTACATCTCCCATCGTGTTTATATCACAGTACAGCAGACACGCGTGCGCGTAATTTTTGCTTAATCAAACACCAGTGCAAATTATCAGTTGGAAAGTAGAAAATTTGAGAGTAAATGTTTCTTACCAGAGAGAATTTAAATTTTGTTGAAATATCTATTGTTGTTGTGAATGATTCTGTCCCCCTCATAAACAAGCCGTGACACCATAATGAAATAGGTCACAAGAATTCATTCCTAATGGAAATGGGTTAGACTTGACTACGTTCACTCTTGAGAGATCTTTTAAAAACTCAAAGATAAAATCCGTATCTCTTCGCATCCATGTAACATCCTCTATATATTTTTTTCATCACACGCACATGCTTTCTCTCTCTCTGGTTTTATAGCCACAAAAAACAACGTTTTTACCAGCGCTATCTTTTAATTGCGTCCAGAACTTTTGTCAAGTCTGTGTCTGACCGGCTTATTATATAAGATGGATGTCAGCAACAACAAATCACCGAGACGTCCTGGAAGCGAACTGAAATTTTTATTTAAATCAAAAACAATAAATCATAAGAATATTCATATTCATGTTCTCATGACTCAAACGCTTTTTTTGTTAACGCTTATAATCAACGAATAGACATAAGAACGGACAAGACAACTGCTGATTCGGTATGCTAATGTTTGGACCAAAAAAGATCAGTATTGCTCATAAATCAAGGATTAGGAAATAGGACTTTTGCATGATGGCGTCATCTGACCATTACTACCAGAATGCTTTGCGTATTTTCTTTCATGTTCAAATTCGTATTTCCTCATAAGGATAGTAAGACAATAGACCTAAATCCTTATGACGTTTCATACCTAAACTACCAGAATTCTTTTCGAAATCTCTTTTCAAATTCAAATGTTAAAACTCCTTTGAGAATACCAAGACAATAGTGAAAATTAGCATGACAAAAAAAGCGCCAGGAATTGCTGGGAGTGTAGGTATATAACGTCATTAAGCTAGGGACCTATTGGTACTAATCAACTCAACAAAAAAGAAAGTGTGCAAGGGATTCTGGTAGTAGAGGTTCATGACGCAATAAAGCAAGTGTCCTATTTATTTTTGAATAGCAACTTTTTGTCAAGTTTGAGTGTGTTTCCATGATTGATGCGCCACAAAACTAAAATGATAAATTCTAACAAAATATAAGCACATTTTGAGTTAATTGGAAAATTTCAAACTTTTTGCCAGAGTTCTCGCCCCAAACCCCGCATTTTAGTGCACGTCTATTTTGGATGTAAAGAAACAGGATCTGTCTGATGACTTTTTTAAGCTCTTCAACGAAAGCTTTTTTTCAAGTGGTTTGTTGTCAGCAATAGAGAGTGGGAGAGCAACTATATAATCATAATGCAGCATTTCAGCCTGAACAATTTCAGAAATGATCAGCAAATATGTTTCATTCTCACTAGTGAGATATGATATGAAAATCAAAGCAATGACTTGTATTATTAACAACGGCAAATATTAACAACATACTGAAATTGTTCGGGTTTTCAGTATAAATGATTTTTCCTTGACTCTTTTTTCAGTATTCAGAAAGTAACTGAAATTATGGCCTTAGAACTTCTCAACTTGACCAGGAGGACGTTTAAGGAACTATATTTAGAAGGAATATCTGCTTCAAATGAATGAGTGTGTGGTGTCCAAGTGGCCTACCTCGAACGATCAATATATGGGTTCCGTTGAGAAGCTTATCCAAATAAAACACAGTTTGGGCATTTGTAACTCATTAAAAAAACTTTTCAGTCCTTTATCAATCAACTTCTTTCTATAACTTATTGACAAGATAGATTATAATATCTCTCGGCCAGTAGCGATGTATTGTTCATCGTGTACTTAAACAAACAACATTTTTTGAGATATTTCATTGCCTGCAAACTAAATACCAGATCAAGTCATTTCGATGATCATGAAGTGAAGACAAGCGTCTTTGGGAGGCCAAAGCTGGTAGGACAAACGGCCAACATTTTTCTTTTTCGTAGTGTAGCCAACGCATCTGGTTTTGTGTTAGATGCAGCCAGAATGACGTGTCAGGGCTGCCCCAGCAAATTCAAATTCATTCATTCGTTTATAAATTGCTGGCATTCATTTTGATGTATTCAACTATTTCAAAAAAGGTAGTGGTTACCAAAGGCGATAAATGTAACAATATTCTGTCATTAGGTTAATAATGAGACACTCAGTGCTGCTGCTAGCAAGCAAAAATGTCATCTTTAGCACTTTTAGTTATTTTCATTGGCGTAATTTGTCCACAGATGGTTTTGGAATGACCTCCTCTTTTGGCGACGACAACCTTTTTTGAACTAGATGCAATATGATTCAGTAGCTGTGAGTAAAGTTTTTATAGTACGTACGTACATTGTTTTGAGGGTCAGGCAGCACTGTTTTGTGTTAAAGATCTATTCCAACTGGATCCCAGCTGTTACTCTAATCCTAACCATTACAACGAAATCTTTGGAATAAGTTCTTTTGGTTGTCCAATCAGACAAGGTCGTGGCAAAATCATGAAGTCTATCCGGTTTTTTGACAATGGAAGATTCTAGATAATTTTGCGTTGCACTCCCATCAAATCCTCTCAAATCTTCTCCATTACCTAAAATCCAATGAAGTGTTTTCCTGGACGTGTGTTAAATAAGTTTTCCCACAATACAAATCAGCACTCCATGGCTCTCGATCAAACTCTAGTTCAATCTCTTTTCATGTTCTGTTTCTTTCTCTTTACTTTGTTTATCATAGAGACATGAGATCAATAACTAATCCAATTTTCGTTCGCTGAATCGTCTAATTATGTTTCTCAAGAAACGGAAGAGGGACCAGGTTTTTAACCAATCAGAAGCCTGGGAATGATTATGAGTGAACACCAATCTGCTTGTTGTTTAAGTAAGTTTGATATAACTTCATAGAAAACGAAAACAGCTCAGGAAGCTTCGTATCATATTTATCAACGAATTGAATCGGTATCACATGTGGCAATAAAACCGCAAAAATGAAAACCAGTCATTCTGACGCCTTACTACCCCTCCCCCTCCCCTGTAAAACAACCCACTCCACGATGACAAGAACAAACAACGGGGGGGGGGGGGGGGATTTTGCGAATTCGAAATAAGCGTGGAGATTTGCAAAGAAATTAATAGTGAGGAAGTGCGCTAGTCCGGCCGATTTTTACCATGGCGTCGTGTGAATTTGGTCGTCTGGCTCAATCCCACGTACCATTTGTTCATTTCAGCATTTCAGCACCATTTCAAAGGCCACATTTCCCGAATAGTTTGACACCGATCGAGAAAGTTGAAACGAAAGCATTCGCTTTTACTTTTTGTGTCATTCAAGGAAAATGAAAATGTTATTTTATTTATTTCAATGACATTCAGCTCAGCTTCCCTCAATATTGCAGTCTGTAGTTTGATTGAAGGCTCTGGAAATGTTTACATATTAACTTGAAGTACTAATTAGCTTATATGCATATAAATCGTACGTTAAATAAATATACTGTTACTTCAGACATTGGCTGGGTCAGACTATTGATCTCTTGGCGTCGTTTTCCTGGTATTTGCTCAAATGGTAAGTGAACAACGCAACTTATTTTTTGAAAAGTTGCCTAAATATTTTAACAAATATAAAACTGCTTTGGAGGGTTTAAAGGTATTTAAAAGATTTATTATTTGTACAATTTTTCGTTTTGTAAGTAGACAGTTTTACTATTCCTTAAGAAAATTCTTCTTCATTTTGTGATTTTTCCCCCTACACGTGCAAAACGTTTTATGAAGGCAAGAAGTCAAAGGTTATTGAAATACTTTCATATAAAAAATAAAATGTTTTTCCAGAAGAAACAAAATTCGCGAAAAATTCATCTGTGGTTCTCCAAAACCGTTCACGAAAATTTATGAGCAAAATTTAGAAAATAACATTAAAACTCCTGATAAGGCGTTTCGAAATGTCTCTGGTCTTTGTAGTTATAGGAATTTTTAAAATCATTTATTAAAACTTGTCTTAAAAACTACGCGCGGTATGTGCACACGAGGTTGGTCAGAAATGTATCATCCCACATCATTGAGGTGTTTCCTCGACGACCGTTTGTCTTCCCATTGTTAACAATAAATTGTTGTCATTTTCTAACTTTAAACTTTTCCTGCAGCACTAAACCATGTCATATTTTTCTGTTAAAATAAAGTTTTTTTACTTTACTTATTAAGGCCTGTGGGTTTTACTTCCTGTGAGAGGATTTCCTATTTATTGTTTGTGCCGGAAGATTGTAAAGCGATGTGGTCGGATTTGAATACGAAAGTCATCCTGGATAACTCCACGTACTATAGCGAGACTCGCATTTTTGTACCGTAGTAAGAATTTCCAATAATTTAGTTTACTTTTCCGTTCGAGTATCATTCTTTAGTTTTGGGCCGTTTCTTCGCTTTGTTTTCTCCGTTTTTATTATTATTATTGTTGTTGTTGTTATTATTATTATTATTATTATTTGTCTTCCTCTCCCTGTCACGATGTGTGAGTCATGTTCCACTAGTCAGTACTCAGTCACGAACATTTAATAGCCGTTATAATATATGTACACGTCAACACTAGGAAATAAACCCTAGTCAATGACGAAAACTACATAAACTTAATCAAAAAAAAAAAAAAAAAAAAAAAAAAATCTCACCCCCCCACACACTGACACTACTGGTCTGAATAATAACCTGGCATTTTTACGCATAGTAAAAGATCGAAAATATTAATAGAACTGAAAGGTGCTTTAATATATGATACGGTAAGTCATAATTTTAGTATTAAAGTTCTTCTTAAAGTATGGCAGGAAGATCAAAATGGCTGATAGATTTGACATTAACTTAATTTTCTCTCCTTTATTTATACCCCCCCCCCCCCCCCCCCCCCCCCCCCAAAAAAAAAAAAAAAAAAAAAAAAAAAAAAAAAAACAACCAATTATAATTATATATATT
>WUAP02125314.1:0-14886 GCA_015163945.2 Stichodactyla helianthus | reverse complement strand
AGAAAAGAAGAAAAGAAGAAAAGAAGAAAAGAAGAAAAGAAGAAAAGAAGAAAAGAAGAAAAGAAGAAAAGAAGAAAAGAAGAAAGAAGAAAGAAGAAAGAAAGGAAGGAAGGAAGGAAGGAAGGAAGGAAGGAAGGAAGGAAGAAAGAAGAAGAAGAAGAAGAAAATCATTTTTATCGCCCCTGAAACAACCTCTGGATTGATCAAAGTCAGGGTACAGATTGAAAAAGCCATTACCATCTCGCGCAAAGATGATTCCGGCCTGTCAGAAAATATAAACAAACAGGGGGAAAAAAAGATTACTCCGATGAAGGACTAAGGTCCGAAACTTCAATAAAATTAATTATATTTTTCTACACGGTGTTCAACAACCATTTCGAGTCACATTTCACGTAAAGAAAAGAAAAGTGAACTATCAATATTATGGGCAGTGCAAAAATACGGAATTACCTTGATTAAACTAAAACGTATTTCTTCAGAATTCGATTTAATTTTTGTGTTTAACTAAATATATAAGAAGAGATTCTTAAAAATTCTTGGGGAAAAAGCAGGGGGCTAGAGTGTTTATGTCTGACGCACGTCATAAAAACGTCATTCGCCACTTAGTCGCACAGCTCAAAAACGTTATTCGCCACTTAGCATGACGTCATCGTGAAAAAATGACAACTTCCGGTTTTAAAAATACATCATTATAGTCCATAATTATAATACTTGTTATATTATTATTGACACTTCAAAATAAAAAAAATTGTAGAATGTAGGTCTCCTGTGTCTCGAAATCCACAGGTAACCCAATACAACTTAATTATTTTTTACATGCCTAACTTCCCTCCCTGCGAACACCTTGTCTAATAATCGATGAGAAATGTTTTAGAGATTTTTAGAAGCTTGATGAATGGCGTTGAAATTTAGTGCATTGTTTCTTAAATGTGAGCGGATTTATAAACTATAGATTGGGATCCCTGTGCATTTTGGTATCTGCCAGCGGTGTGTTATTGCTTTGTTGTTCGAAATGGAAGCGGTCGCGAAACACGACTTTAATGCGACATCAGAGGATGAATTATCCTTCAAGAAGGGCTCAATATTAAAGGTAAACCATTGGAGTACAGTATTCTCACATGCTAAACGATCAAAACAGCACAGAAAATTTTAGAATTGACGAACGGACGTTTCATATTAAAAATACGTTTGTTGTTAGGTTTTCCGCACTTGAAATTTATTCTTGCAATTGAATTCACATTGTACAAAATTCCAAAGAATATAAGCTTATTTGACGTCAACTGCGGAAAACAAAGAGTTGTGGGATTTATTAGAAGGGTCTATAAAGAGCATCTTACGAGTATACATGCATGAAACGTCCATTCGTCATATCCTACGGTTGTTTAATAGCTTCCCGGGTAACTTAAATGCCAAACCAGAGTTCCAACTTGCAGTTACTCTGTTCTTCTACAAGGAAGCGTTTAAATCTTTAAAATCAATTGGAATTTAAAATTTTTTTTCGTTTGGTCGTCCTGCTCAATTCTTGGAGATAGTGGTGAGGGTCCTACATTTAAACCATCCGTCAGATTCAATCTCGTATAGATTTTAGAGAAGTGTTTATAATTGCTAGAACTTCTTTATGTAATATATAAAGTATGAGCTGCAGACCTTTTTGGCCCATAAAGGTCGATCGCGAATACTTTATATCACTTATGAAATGTCTAGCTATATTTTCATGTTGTACTGATTTTTAAAATGAATAAAGTAATTTTTGCCGAGAAAATCCAAGTTAAAGCAGGGACGGATCCAGGATTTTCCAAAGGGGGGTGGATAGTCTTATCAAAGCTCCTTCAAGGTATCTATTCTCCATCAGAGTTCAGAATAGGCTTTCAAGACGTCTAAAATGTGCGAAATTCAGTTGACTCTTAACATATGTATACATTTTTTAAAAATTAGTTACGAGATGCAATCAGATCTGTTGTTTTATTTCATTTAACATATTCATACTGTTGACTGTTAACACCTCTAAAGAGGGGGGTGGAAATCCACCCAATCCACCCCCTCTGTATCTGCCCCTGTAAAGTGGAATGCAAATGAGGATGACTGCAACACGGTTATGATATTCTATTGTGTTTTGCTCATTAATTATTCGTTAATTTTATAAAGAAACTTTAAGAATCAACAGCTACAGCTAAAATGAAGCGAGGATTTTAGGGATTCAGTTGATACCTTAAAAATATTACCTAACTACTAAAAGAGATACTTCATTTGATGTAAGACTTTGTCATTGGTGTAAGCCTTTTGACATTGATGTTACCAACCAGGGATCGATTGGCTGGTGAAACCAAGCAACTTGTGAAATGGTTGGCATGTAAGCATTACGATGCTTTTTTCAGTAAACATGAAGTATTTAAATTTCAGCAATAATGCACGAGTGAATTGAATAATCCAGCAAGACAAACACACTTGAATAGGTGTTTTGTTTGAACTTTACCAATTATTACTGTTTGTGTGAGAGATCATGTTTTTCTTCCAGTTGTAGTTTTGCTCAGCTCCTTTGTTTTATATTAAAAGCAAATCCTTCCAACTGTGAACTTATGAGGGATGATTTGTTATTTATTGGATATTTTTGTGTGTGAGGGGAGGATGGGTCAGGTGAAGGATTAGTGATTAATGGATGCCATCATATTTTTTTCAGGTACTTACCCCTGTGGGCACAGACCCCCCCTCCCCCACACATACACTACAGTATGCTGAGGGCTAGAAAATTGGCAAAAATTTTTGATTTTTTTCTGAAGCCTGAAACTGTTAACAATACATGTAGAATCCAACATGTTTTAAGTTAAAGAAAGTCTAAAACTATTGAACTAAGTGAAATTTTATTTGTGAACTATATAAAAACCATTTAATGGATGATGAAAACAAAGAGTAAGGGCCAGAGTTTTTTTTTTTGACAGGCAGCAATGCTTAATCAGCTGGATATTAATGCTGCTCATTTATTCAATTGTACTTAAGTTATGCTTGCATCTCCTATTCTGGCCCTAGATTATTGATTTGGATGATGATAACAATTGGTACAAAGCTGAACAGGATGGTAAATGTGGCTTGGTACCGGCAAACTACATCCAAATGAAGGCTTGTGGGTAAATATGTATTCAAGGATTGAACTTAGCCCATGAGGGCAAGAGGTCTAATTGCTTTAATTTAAACAAACTAGTTGAACAGTGATGAAATTAATCAAAACCTCAAAAATTTCACCAAAACCTTGGCAAAATCCAAACACTATTGCTTTGATTTGCTTTTTTGCTATAGTGGCATGGACTAGCTATCACTAATAGCTAGACCTGTATTAATGTAGCCAATCAGAATGTAGGATTTGTGATAGCTTGTTAGTTTGTGTACATTAATTGTTTTGTAATTACCGGTAATAGGCACAATGATGGACCAGAACTATAGGCTCGGTCTATACAAACACAAAAAAGAACTTGACCAATATTCTCACATCTGGACCTCACACTTCAAGCCTATAGGCTGAGGGGTTTTGGATGAAACCCCCCATGTACTGTTGAGGTGCGGTCTGGACCTCCTTTTTTGACTCTTTAGAAAAGTAAAGTGAAGTTAAATTGAAAATGAGCCGTCATGCTATTGTAATCTGTAACCGCAGACATATAGCACACACCCTATTGGAAAACAAAACCCCTCCATCCAGAATTCAGCCTATGGGTTTGCACTTCCTATAAATCAGATTGATTATGAATTTTCTTGGATAATAATTAGATGGTTCCATGGGAAGATAACAAGGAAAAAATCTGAAGAACTACTAATCAAACAGAAATTTGATGGTGCTTTTTTGATAAGAGAAAGTGAAAGTTGCCCAGGTATGGTATTTTGTTTAAATTTAGAGTGTTCATCATATTAAGTAATAATAATAATTGTTTCTTCAACCTGAACGTATTTGATTATGAAAATATGATCCTAGCTTTCAGGCTAAGCACCCACCATCAGGGATATTAAAATGTGTCATTTTGTTGACTCAAGATTGGTTAGAATTAAAAAAGACATATTACACCAAATGGTACATCAAAGACCTTCACAAGAGAAAAGCAGTACCTGTGTCTTGTGTGGCATGGAAAATTGTACTAAAAGGTTTTATTCCACTGATTCTCTTTGTTTTTCCTCCCTTGCAGGAGATTTTTCACTATCTGTGAAGTAAGTAATATTGAGTGATATTCATAGAGAATATGCAGGAATTTTTTATTTACTATACAGTATAGTACATGACTTGATCCAACTATGATCATTGTGACACACCCCACTTAAGTCTCAGACCTCCCACACCTCTTTTATTAAGAACTTTTACTCAAGTGCAACGAAATAATACTCAAGGGAATAACATTTACCCAATGCATGAATAATTAATGAAACAAAGTATACTATGAAATAAATAAATATATGGGATACTTGTATAGTGCATTTCAAAACTGTCTCAATACTCTTTACAATTGTTTTTAGTGGAGGACTTTATGGGCTGCATGTTGAAGGTACCATTGGCAACCATGCAGCAATCAATGAGTGCATAATTAGTATTAGTATGGTATGCCTCCATTTGGGGTAGGCTGTTGAACTGGGAGACAATCCCCTACTCTTATACAAATAGTTTAACATATGTCCCCTATTATATACAGGTCAAGGAGGGATGGGAGACAGGGCCTACAGTTTAACTTCCTTCTCCAAGAAGACTTGAAGGTCGCTAACCATTTTCAGATGCAATTACAAAGGCAGCACCTTCTCCTTAGTTATTTTAAGACCCTGCTGTGAGTGTTTGTCTGGTCAGGGGTTGAACCCACGACTTCCCACACTGTCAACAGACTGATGTAATCAGGTGGTGGACACCACCATGACAGTGGTTTGGATAAGTAATCTTAAAAAGCATAAAATTTTACCAGTTTTCATTTTGCTTTTCTCCTAAATTTATTTATAGTTTGAGAAGCGAGATCAAACACTTGAAAGAGTGTTTCATCCTCTATCCAAACACCTCAAAGTTGGTTAAAAATCTTAGCTGCACCATCATTTTTTCAACCTACTTCTCAGTGTTGGATGAAACACTCTTTCTCATGTTTGATCTATTATGTTTAAAACTTACATTTTAAATTACTCATGAATTTCACGCAGATTTCAAGACACTGTTCAGCATTTTAAGGTTCTTAGAGATACATCTGGCAAGTACCTTTTATGGGTTGTCAAGTTTAATTCCATTAACCAGCTTATAGACTACCATCGCACAGCATCTGTTAGTAGAACACAGACAATTTATCTGAAAGATATGGTAGATAAAAGAACACACGAGGTGAATAATTAATCTATTATATAGTATTTATTTTATTAATGATTTGCAATTACATGAATGTTGTGTTCATAGAATACATTATAGTAAATGTGGTAGTGTGTGTATGAGTGAGTGAAAATGGGCCAGTTTACCTTTCTGAAATTCATGAATTTGTGGACTGGAATGAGCTCATGCCACACAGAATTGTGGGGCTGAATTTGGGGATGAGACCAAAAGGGGCCACCATCCTGCATTGGATTCTGGGATTGATATTGGGGATGAAATAAAGTTAATTGTGCCCAGTCTTTCTTTGAATTTTGGAAACGCAAATTGAAAATTAGCATAAGCTTAATTATATCCAATATATAAAAAGGCTATTTATTTAATTTATTCTTTAAATTAATAATTCATTTTTGCTTACTTTCAGGAAACATACACAGCTGCCTATGATTTCAACGCTGAAGAGGAAGGAGAGCTGAGTTTCAAGAAAGGAGATGTAATTATTGTTCTGGATAAAGAGGATATGAACTGGTGGAAAGGAAAAGTACTCAGCACTGGTAATGTTGGCCTCTTTCCAGCTAACTATATCAAAAAATAGAATTTTTGCTAAATAAAACATAATCGTTTGCCTCTTCAAGGTAAACTGCCAACCCTTAAATGACTAATAGGGTGTCTTTTTTATGACAGTGCATTTAGTATTATTTAATATAACATTATTGACTGACTAACAGACCCATTGCAAATTAGTGTACTGGTAATTATGTATATAGCTATTTCAATTAACGTTGTCGCTGATAAAAGGCTAAAAGCTTTCAACTATCTTTTGTTTACTAACAAACTTTGCTGTAGGTTATCTAAGAAATTGAGGAATATGTGTCCAAGCTGTAGAAGTGTGAGCATGCAGTGAGTTTCTTCAAACATGAAAACGAGACCTAAGGGCCTAGATTTCATGTAAAGTAAATTAAAAGACGGCGATTATGACAGACAGTGAAGACAAAGTTTCTATCAAAACTTTCAGATTTTAAGCGAACAGTCCACGGAAACCTTGACAGTACTGCAGCTGGCTTATTAAGCCAGTAAACCTGTATTATAATTTTAATATGAAGAAAATTGCATGGAAAGTCAAATAATATTCCTATCACAGCTTACACCTGTACAGAATTTATGCGATGAAAAGACATTTGCTAGTCAAGGCCTCTATTTTTGCTTCTGTTGGCCCTTAGGCCTCGTTTTAATGCTACGTCGTAAAGGTCTATCAGTAACCAGTCATTTTGCCCGAAGGTTGTTTTGCCCTTTGGTAATTGGACGATTCACCCAAACATAGAAACCAGTTTGCCTGTAGCATATTAGTCAACCAAAACAAGAGATGTTTCACCCGCAAAACAAAAAATAGATGAAAACCTGTTCGCCCGGAGGTTTTAAATCATAGAAAAACACAAACTTAATTAAGAGACTACATAAAGTAATTTCCATTGAGTTCGAAGTCAAACTCCAATGCTTTATAAGGAATCCATACCGTCAAACTATTACATTCTGTTTGTGCTTCTCGACTTATATGCTACGGGTGTCGAACTGGTTTCTATGTTTGAGCAATTGTCTCAGGTGAAACTGTTGTAAACCAGTCTATCGTATCATGAGGCTTGAGATTCATATGCATAATATGATTATTACACTTTTGCAATATGGGTCTATTGACTGCTAGAATTGTTGGGTAGAGTTAAATGTGATAAGTCCATAGTCACTGAATTTGAATCAAAGTTGCAATAATTGAGAAGCCTGCTGTGCTTATAATGCAGATTATGTAAATATATTAACTAAGATTAAGTATTATGCTTAATTAGGATATCAATAATTAAATATTCAAGTAGTTTAGTCAAGTCTGACTATTCTAGGTCATTTATTAGAAAGAGGGATGGCTGGACCTTCTAATTCCCATTGTTTACATGTATGTTTATTGCCCAAAAATTTGAAGCTGCAATCAATAGACCTTTCCCAAGATATGGTTGAGTGAGTCCTGTACTTACCAAAGCCTGGATTTCATTACCGTAGCAGTTTAATCTTCGTGGTGTTATTATGCTAAATTATGTTTAATCAGCGACCCTTCCTTGCTATTTACTTTTTAATTATCCCAAAGCCTGTGTATCAGATTTAAAGTACATAAGCTCAGTGCAAGATGGTACGTATAGAGAAATCAAGGCTTTGGCTAGGACTGGACTGACTCACTACATCTTGGGAAAGTACCTTTCTAACAAAGATTTAATAATTATGTAAAATGCTTGTCAACTAGCTAGGGGGATGCCTTCCAATATTTGCATCAGTTCTACACCTCTATTTAATTACTATCCCTTTTAAATGCAATTTATTTATCTGTTTAGTAATATCCATATTCATTGTATATTTTTCATGTTAGGAAAAACATGTGCCCTAACATAAATCAGGTAATAATTATGTGGCATCACAGTTAAATGTCATTATTTATATTTATATTTTGAGTGTAGCTTGATTAATTGATTTTTTTTTATTTCCCATTTTCTTATTTTAATGAAAACTAAGATTCAATGAGAGTTTATCAGGTCGTGACTTCACATGACATCACATGAAGTTTGTTTTGCCTCCAAAAATATTTTGTCCAATCAGGAAAGGGCATTACATAATGTCA
The DNA here is from genome assembly GCA_015163945.2 of Stichodactyla helianthus. Classification (NCBI taxonomy): domain Eukaryota; kingdom Metazoa; phylum Cnidaria; class Anthozoa; order Actiniaria; family Stichodactylidae; genus Stichodactyla; species Stichodactyla helianthus. Next base: position 6,922 of record WUAP02125314.1, on the reverse strand, counting down.
CATGAAGTCATGCCAGACCTGATAAACTCTAATTGCAAGAGGTTATATCCCTAAACTTTTTGTGTGGGGGGGGAGGGGGGAGAGGGTTCAAGTGCATGCTTAGGATGTCCATCAAGAGAGTTTCATTCCCCCTATTACATTCTCTTTTGCTTTACTAAGCCAAATAGAAAACATTTCATATCAAGGTAACAACATAAGACAAAATGGAGGAGAGAGCTGCCGTTGCTGTGCTGTCAAGTGGGAAACAGCAGGCAAACAAATAACAACAAAATGAAAACCATTTACGAAAAGCTCATGACTAATAGATAATACCCTGAAGGCAACTAGGCTAGGTCCATAATTTTTTTAAAGGCCAAAAACAACTGTTTTACCACCTCCCTAGCCCCAATAAAAATATACCTTCCAGTAGGGGACCATCCTATCATTATCTAGAGGGCTAGCTGAGATAAAGTATTTTAACAAGAAAGTATTTTAAAGAATTCCCTGAAATATGAGTGGATGATTACTATGTGTATGTTTCTGGGGACCTGAAAATATTTCTGAAAAAATTTAACTTCTTCAAATTGGGGTGGGGGGAGTTTACAAATGTTGTAAATTTAAGATATTACCCTACCTTGCCCTCCCATGGTCCCTCATACATTCCTACCATAAAGATTCCACTTCCAATATATCTTTTTTTTTTTGACTAACTCAACTAATACCCTAGTTTAAAAGAGTTGCTCCAAGCTGGAACATTGCTATTTCTCACCCTATCCCGCTCTCCAATAAAAAATGAATGGTCCATTATACTTTTTAAAATACTTTCCATGGGTGGCATAGCAGTAAAATGCTTGCCTGGTCACTGGTTCGAACCCTGCAGAGGCCAATGTGAGTAGAGTTTGTTCATTCCCTCACCGTGAGGGTTTTTCTGTGGGTTCTCTGGTTTTCCTCCATCCATAAAAATCAACATGTGAGCTGTGAGTTGTGTACCTTGTGGACGTGGGGGGATGCCATTGTATGGGGCTTCACACTACTTGGTATCCTGGGCTTTGCCCAAAATGAAAAGATTTTTTTAAAAGATTTTTTCCAATAAAGTTTAAATTTACAATCTATCTCTTTTTGTCTAACTTAACAAATAAAACCCTAGTGTTAAGGTGGGTTGCTTGCTGGAACGTGTGAGGACCTGTGAGCCTATGCCTTAGGGTCTCAATGGGGGCTAACTTTTAGCTATCAATGCCATAAATCTTAATCATCAAGCATTAAATTAAAGAAATATTAACTGTACAAGCGTCAAAAAATTTTCAAATTATTCAATAGTAAAATGAAACATTATTAATGGATTATTAATGGCCTCAAATTAACATGCCGACTTTTTAATTTTCAACCGTCTAAGCTAAGCTCCACCCCCATTGAAACCCTCAAAGATAAGATTACGTATGACTGTCCAGTCTCTCACGGTTGCAAGCTGGGGGTGGAAGTCACTCGTCGTTTACCGACGGCGAAAAAGCTGAATATTTGACATAGGGGTTTCTGACTTTATTCTGGCTGATCGTACTTAAAATCCACCAAATCCCTCATTATGGAAGCTTTCGCGAAGCACGAATTCCAGGCGACCTCAGCTGATGAGCTATCATTCAAAAAAGGCAGTATTTTGAAGGTAAAGGCGTAACAATAATAGGGATGATCGGTCGTGAAGTTCTCAGTCGATTTTCCAGTGGTTTTTGAACATCTCTCCACGATCAGCGAACACCTTTCGTTTTCCTTATTCAATAGGTTTTATATAAAGATCCCGAAAATCAATGGCACAAAGCCGAGCAAAATGGAAAGGATGGGTATATTCCAGCTAACTACATTGAAATGAAGCCTTGTGGGTAAGTATCAAATATTACCACTATCGTCGCAATATTCTAAACAATTAACAGTGTAACTTCACTTACTTAAATCTAGTACTCAAGGTAGTTTTACAAGTTGTATGTAGTACAGTAATCTTCATTTTAATTAGATATTAATTTATTTATTTATTGTTAATGTTAGCTACCGATACCCAACGAACTGTAGTGTAATGTCGAGTAAATCGCGATTTCCTAAATGTAATTGGAACTTCGATCATAAATCTTAGAACTACCAGTTTATTAGCGCAAATTCATTATTTCAAAACACTTCCGGGGTAGAAAAATAATCCTAGTCGAGCAAAACCTTCTAGTTCTTTGATTTTAGAAACACTACTAAGCGCTAAGCATTATTTTAAATCAGGTAACCGTGCCTATAAGTCTTGCTTCAACTGACTGATACATGTAATGACATTTTAATTTTTTTTTATCGGCTTAAAAAAAAATTATTGTGCACGCTATGTATTTTACGGACAATATCTTAAGTTTTCCTGATTTTTCATGTTTAAAATGTAACGTCTGACAGAATTTTGCCCAACTTGAAACTTTTAGCACTTGTATTCTTATTCAGTTCACTAACATTGCCTTTTTTATTAATTAATACTAGATATCGTCTCTATTATGACTTCTCGACTTGAAAGACAAAGCTTTGATAATAATATTCCAGTGTTTTCAATTAATCAATATAAAAAATAAAATAAACCCAAATTACACATGTTTTTAAGTTTATCCTCGAACTGAGTATTAGAATGCATCAAGAATACCTTTCAGTATTGAACATAACACCTATTGCATAAAAGGTTATTGTCACCAAGCGACATGCAAAGTGAAAGGACATAGAGTAGGTCATTCCAATTGGATTGTGGATCGGCATAAATACTTAACATAATCTGTTATTTGGTTAATATTAACTAGATATTCAGGGCTGCTGGCAGTTGACTATTGGGCTATTTTTATTTTCAGTTATTTTTATATACAGTATATCATATTTGTGAATTACATTTTATGTCAAGGGTTCATTATCTAAAAAATGCAATCAATCAACCTCTTCAATAGTAATAAACATCCCAGCTTTTTAACCACAGAACAGACTCCTTGATGATATACACTCCTAATCAAAAAGTTATCATCACAGAATGCAAATGACAATAATTAGAAGTGCTAAAAATGACTTCTTTTGGTGCTACCAGCAGCAGTGATTGTCTCAATATTAACCTAATGACAGAATGTGGTTATGTTTACAGATCAGGTCTTGGAATGACCTATCTCCTATGGACATGTGTCACTCTGAGCTGACACCAGGGGCAGATCCAGGAATTTTTAAGGGGAGGTGTCTGATTGCTGAAATTACAAAAATAATTAAAATCCTTTACCAAAATGACGTCATTGTTTGTAGACTCTTTATTAAATTTCACAGATATAGCAAAACAACATCTTTTTTAAATTGGATTTTATCTATTTAACAGTCGGACACAAAATCACTTCATTGAGCATCCAGTTAGGTAATATAACTTCAAGCTTATCAATTCCAATGAGGGGGTGGGGTGGCTAGCCACCCAATCCACCCCCCCTGGACACCCTTTTTTAAAATGTGTACACATATACAGCCCTCTGTTTATACTAACCTAAGGCATGTAATTATTTGAGCAGCATCGGGAAGTTGACTTTGAAGATTGCTATACTTGTAGTATAGAGTTGCGTCAGCCATACCATCTTTAATTACTGTAATTAAAAAGTAGTAAAAATAAATGACTAATGTACTACTGTGAAAAATGAATAATCTGTAAACCCTATCCATAAAGCTGTGGGAATCAAACACCTTTGTAATAACTGGCAATTGAAAGAAAATGCAAAGATATAGTAATTTAGCAAAATTTTTAGCACACTTTACATTGTGCCATAACAATGAAATTGGCTTCCCGTTGCTTTCATGAAAATCATCCAATCACAGCATGTGTGGATATAAATTTGCTGCTTCATTTCCCACTCATACAAAATCCACTCCATTATATTCAATTGTATCCTTTTATTTTCATAGCTGGTTTGTTGGAAAGATAAAAAGAATTGATGCAGAAAACCAGCTTAGTAATAAAAATGATGGAGCATTTTTAATAAGAGAAAGTGAAAGCGCCCCAGGTATGTACTAGCTCTTGCAAGTTTATAAATAGTCCTGTTTCACATTCCATAATTACTGTTGTAATCCTTGACCACGGATTCATTTGTACAGGTTTAGCCTCATTTAAGAGCAAATAATTCATAAATACCAACAGCAATGCGAAGAATGTAGAACTTGAACAGTACAAACTCTTAAATTCCACAGACTTTCACTTGTATTTTTTAATAACTTACTTATAAATGAGGCTAACCTGTAGTCTGTAGTCATTACAAACAGCGGTTTTATGGAATGCGAAACAGGACTATTAGATAAGTTTGAGTACAATTAACTAATTTCCTGAAAATGGGCAATTAGTCTGAATATTATAGGCAAAATACATTTCTAAATTAAATTGACATAGATGAAAACAACGTTGTGTCTGCAATACATATGTATATCCAGTGTACAAAAACACTAAAATATACTACTGTTTTAACAATGCAAATCCCCAATGTATGACCACTGTTAACCCCCCAATGTATTCATAGACTTTTATGCATGGGTTTTGTTCATCAAACCTTGGAACCGATCATTATTTATGAAAGAGGGGGGGTAGGGTTAGAGAAAAATATTAATTGGTGACCCCCCTTAAAAGACTTCATTTACCGTAAGCTATGACCCCCTCCTCCCCCCCCCCCACACACACACACACTCTGTATAATACCTTTTTCAATAAAGGTTGTCTGTTGGAGATCTGAAATCTGAAATCTGAGCCCGAAAGGAATGGAGGGCAGGAGCTGTGAATTCTTTTTTAAATTAAGTCTTTTTGTAAATTAAGTTTTATCTTTTAGTTGTTTGTAATCAGTAAATAGCTAAATACGACACCACCTCTGAGCAACAACCTGTACTGACAAATTATCAGGCTGAGATTTCAGATTTTAGATCACCAACCAACAACCTTTTTCGAAATAGGTGTATACCATCAGCTGCACACCCCTGTACACTTCACACTCACTGCTGTTGTCACTGTCACACAGTACAAGGTCATTGTCACTGTCACTTTTCTCATCAGCATCATGGGCAACATTTACAGTAAGACCTTATTTTAATCATGACCCACCCCCATGTCATCAGTGTCATACACAACATTTACAGTGAGACCTTATTTTAATCATTACCCATCCCAATGTCATCATGTGTCATGCGTCTCATCAGTGTCAAGGACAACATTTACAGTGAGACCTTATTTTAATCATGACCCACCCCAATGTCATCATGTGTCATGTGTCTCATCAGTGTCAAGGACAACATTTACAGTGAGACCTTATTTTAATCATTACCCGCCCCCATGTCATCTAAAAAAATACACCTGAGCCCTCTATGATTTCTCCCGCCCCCTTTATAAATAACGAGTGGTCCCCTAGTCATTTTGATGTGAAACTGTATGGTTTTACAATGCTGGAAAAAGTTTGTCTGGCAGCAAAAAGGCCAGTTCACAAAGTATGTGAATACATTAAAAGTAAAGCCTGGTTCACACTAGAATCGTAATCGTAAGCAATGTACGCAGACTCAGTAGCGTACCACTCATTAACAGTGCTTGTCTTTTTTCACACCTCAGTGATAAATATGATCCTGAGTCTGCGTATGTTGCTTACGATTATGATGCTAGTGTGAACCAGGCTTAATCATGCACTTGGGATTTTGATCTATTATAAATTATAAACAGGGCTGTATAAATAATGATTCAGTTCTGTAATAATTTTGCAGTTCTATTCTGATCTAATGACTTTTTTTCTATCAGGTGATTTTTCGCTCTCTGTCAAGTAAGTAAATGTTTTCATTCCCCATGATTCAGTTATAAAGTTATTTTAGCATTGTAACATTTGGTTTGTTTCATATTTTTTAAATTTACAAATTAGATGTTTCAACCTATTTACCAATGGCCTTCATCAGTAAAATGATAGCTTGCAAGAGGTTTTTCAAATTACTGGTGTTCATCATTAGCTAGTGCTACACATCGCTTGTGCGCGAGGTTCCAAAATAGTCTTGTTTTTCAAATTACTGGTGTTCCTCATTAGCTAGTGCTACACATTGCTTGTGCGTGAGGTTCCAAAATATTCTTGTAAATGTCTGGGATTTGAAGGCAGTCATTTCCAGCATTCATGTCTCCCACAGTAAACAGTGCTTCTAGGAATAATCTTTGATGATAGTTTTATTCTTTGACAATAATCAGAGACAAACCAAATGTTATGATTACTATGAATTCTGATTGCAAATTCAGGATATTATTTTAGCATGTTTAACAACAAGAATTTTTTTACAGATTTCAAGGCAATGTTCAGCACTTCAAGGTTCTCAGAGATGGAGCTGGCAAGTACTTTTTATGGGTTGTCAAGTTTAATTCTTTAAATGAGCTGGTGGAATACCATCGCACATCATCTGTTAGTAGATCCCAGCAGATTTACCTTAGGGATTCAAACCAGGTGAGATTATTGGACCTTAAATTTCTCAGTCACTAAAAATAAATATTTAAACAATATTGGACTGGCAGCTCAAATACAGAGAAATTTTATATTATTTTAATATTAAAGTAACAGGGAATTTGTAGGATTGGTTTATAAGGAATTAAATTAGAGGGCTTGGATGTACATTTGTATGGGCCCCAAACAATAAATACACTAAACTTTGTATCATTGGAACCTGTTGATGCTGCATGATGTTGATAACACATGATTATAAGTAATGTATACAATATGAGCGGCTGATCTGTATGGGATTTACAATGGTGAGCCGAAGGCGAGCCATTGTTGATCCCATACAGATCAGACGCGAATATTGTACATTACTTATGATACGTCTAGGTTACCTAGATCGTGTTTGAATATAATTTTGAACATACATGTGAATTTGGCTGAGAAAATCAGCTTTAAAGTTTATGCAAATCAGGACGAATCTGTAT
>WUAP02125303.1:0-15058 GCA_015163945.2 Stichodactyla helianthus | reverse complement strand
TCTTAAATACTAATTATTCACTCATGATTGTAAGCTGCACGGCTGCCTATGGCGCCTTAAAATGCAGTCTGTAAAAAAAATTCACATTAATCATTGTAAAGCGCCTTTGATTATATCCACATAGAAAAGATGCTATATAAATCATAAATCATTCATTCATCATTCAACAGCCTAAGTCACTCAGCCATCACTCTACATCCTATAGTTCTAACCTACTTGCTTCTAGAAGAATCCACTTCTGTTTTTCTAATTTCATGGACTTTAGTTTTCTTTCCCATAGATAACTAAAGTCAGAAGAGTTGCAGATAGGTTTTTTGCACTACCAGCAGAAGAGAAACAGAAGTGTGCTAGACCTACAGATGGTGGTAATCACGGATGGGTAGCATTGGAAAGAGAAAGGTGTGTGTTTACGATGACAGTCAAATTTCTCCCTATTGAAAATGGCAGCCATCTGTAATAAGATTATGGCCAATTACATGAGGCCTAAATTTCCATTTTCTAATGGTTTTGAAAAAGAATTAACTGTATTTCTTTAATTAATGAAAATATTTTTCATTGTAATGTTAACTGTGTCTCTAACTTTAATATAATTGGAACTCTAGTGTTACTCAGATGCAGAAATCGTTATCATTGGATCCTTTAGAAGTGAAACGGAAAATACATCATCTTCAAACATTTTACTTAGCAATTAATAGGAACATTTGTTTGCCAATTCCTAATTATTTTCTTTATTCAACCCGATCAACAAGGAACTTTTCAGTTAATACATTTATTCAACCCAGAGCTCGTTGTGATTACTATTAATGTTTAGTTTTTTCCTAGAACAATAAGGGACTGGAATAGTTTACCAATAGAAGTAAGAGCACATGGTTACTCTGTATTTAGTGAAAATTTAAAGAAATTATTGAAGTGAAATAGATTTTTGAATTATATTAGAATTTGTATATAAATTTTCTTAGTTGAATTTTATAATTTTAATTTTTTTTTAATTATATTTAAATTATTTCTTTCTATTCTAGGTATATATTACAGTTTTTAGTATAATTTTTGAATATTTTGAATCAATTGTACATAATTTTATTTTATTATGTATTTCATTTGTACCTTCCCTTGATACAAAAGTGTTGGGAAGTATTAAAGTAGATGTAGATGTAGATTTTGTATTAATCAACTTTAAAACTACCAAGCTTAGGGTGCCATGCCATACCTGTGAAACAAATCGAAAAAAAATGTTATGTAACTGCATTTATTTTGTAACAAATAGCAGATGTCATTCAGGCAGAATGGTGGGAACAAAAGCAACATTCCTTAGCGATTTTTGTTTTTTTGCGTGGTTCATGTTAATTCTTAGAGTCAATAACTAAATAGTTCAATTATAAGTACTACATTCTAAATAGTTATTAATTGTTTCACACAGATAAATATGGCACACACAATTATTCCATTTTGAATTCATGCAATCAGGAGATTAATTTATGAATTCAAAAAAGTTTTCTAATTACAAATTTACTATACCATTTAGAGCACTTAATTATTTAATATATTACTCTCAACAGTTTAAATCCAGAAAGACCAGCAGATTTGAAGGAAGCTTTCAACATTGAAAGCCCATTGTTTAAAAGCAACTACCATAATCAAGTAAGTAAAATAAATAAGGATCATGATCGTGGGGCAAAACATTAACAAAACAATGAAAATGGGTAATAGATGTGTTTTTATTGGTGGTTTTACATGTAGAAATCCCAGATTGACCAAGAAATTTCCAGATCACCAAGGAATTAACTTTATTTGGTGTTTTCGCTTGTGCAGGCTGTACACGTACTCCGCTTAGCAACATCACTAGAACTCGCACTCAAGCTCACTTTTCATTATTGATGCACACACTTGTGTGACTAAGCAAATAAAGCTCAGGTTACAGAAAAATCTCTAACAACAGTGGCACAATTTTTGGCAGTCACCTTTTATTAAGCTACACAAAAAGCTATAACCCTTTCTCCATTTTCATCAACTGCCCTCCCTCCCTCTCTTCACCTCTCTAATAGAATTTGTTCAATTCCTCAGCAAAGCACACAATGTGTACCATGAGTTTTTATACTCTTAAAATAGCTCTATCTGTAAACAGTTCTTTGACTTGAATTTTTCATTTAGAAATGGCCAACCACCACAGTCCCTGAGATGGAATCTACTGTAATGAACCTGTATGAGTGCTGCACTAAACTGTCTTTCAGAATTCTCAAAGCAATTGGAATTGGCCTGAAACTAAAGGTACAAAATAAAGAATTCATTTGTCATGAGTAAAACTTTGTGACAGGATGATTCAGTTCTTCCATGAACCTTTCTATAAAAACCTTTTCATTCTGAAGTGCTTGAATGTGAGGCTTACGGGGCAAAAACATTGTTTCAGTCATCATGGCGGCCTTGTGAGAAAGGTCTACATGTATATGGATTAAATTTACCAACTATGGAAGACATTAAGAGGAAGTGATCACAGGAAGTTGTTTTCCTGATTCCTATAATTTGCAAAACCTTGTGTTTCCCCCTAAATTCTCTGCCCACTACCCCCACCTGACACAGCTATTATAATTATGGAAACATTAGGTCCAGTCTCAACTTGTAGCCATTGTTTCTGTCACTTCTTATTTCATTCTGCTTTTTTTTTTTTTTTTTTTTTTTTTTTTTTTTGGTTTGTGGATGTAGAATTCAAATTTGATTGCTGAGTGCCACTGCAATTTGGGAAGATCTGGAAATGCATCTGCTATGCGCATATTGTACTATCCTCCAATTCCCGACAGTTCCAAGGTCAAGAAGGATCAAGTTCGCTGTGGAGAGCACAGTGATTATGGATCTATTACTCTACTTTTTCAGGATGACTTGGGTGGATTACAGGTACAGTGAGTTTTACATGTTAATTTCTAGGTTCAACAATTTTCTCCAATAGACCTAATTCGCTTGGGTGTATTTGTTTTCTCAATACAGGTCACGTGTCATTCCTTTGGGACTTTTTCCTTTATTTAATGGTAATGCTTGAGAAGATACATTAACTATATGGATAAACCTCAAACAAAGAATCGTATTCCCAAGAGGTCTGAATTGGGAAAACATTACGCCCCAGCGAATTAGGTCATAGACCTTTCCCAAATTCACTAGGATGATCACAAAACAGTGGTTTCAAGTTGAGGTTGGCCTTGATCAATAAAGTCTCAAAGCTCAGTCTTGACTTGGAACCATTTTTTCTTGATCATCCAAGCGAATTTGGGAAATATCTCTGTAAGATTAACACAGGAAAGAGTGTTTATCATTAATGTCCAAACACTGAATTAAGTGGGTTGAAAAAACACAAGGTCAGCTGAGTTTTTTAAACCGACTTTGAGGTGTTTGGATAGAGGATGAAACACCCTTTGAAGTGTTTGATCTAGATTCTCAAATCATGAATAATTATAGAAGAAAACCAAAACAAAAGTGGTCCAAATTTGAAGTTCATTAACTATCGCATATCCAAATCATAGTACATTAGGAATATAATGCCCTCTTGTAAACATGTGCTCAGCAGGCCGCAAATGACTCGAGCAGGCTGACAATGGCATTATCGGCCCTACTGCTGATTGGTTTTTGGTTCTTCATCCAATGGATTTTAGCCACTAGTTTGACCTTGTTTATTGATAATAATGATAATAAAATGACTTTTGTTGGGAATATTGTTTATTTGTGCCCTTGTAGTGTCATTAAATTGTGTCCCTCCCTGTGCTTGTGCTGCAAATGACACTATACAGGCACAAATAAGCAATATTCCCTCAAAAAGTCATTTTATTGTCCTATTATCATGAGTTTTCCTTCTTCCTCCCTACCCCCTCCCCCCTCAGTTGTGTCACCAACTTCCACTGGGGATTAACTAGAGATTTTGTAATTCCAAAATGTTGCAGGTTTTACCTGTCAATGGAGAATATATCAATGCACCATCAATACCTGGGTGTGTAATTGTGAATATTGGAGATCTTATGCAAAGATGGACAGCAGACATGCTACGATCAACAGTAAGTAATGTTTGAAAAATGTTAATGTGAATATTTATGTCTTATGAATATTAATTTTGTTTCTTTTCTTCTTCTTCTTCTTCTTTTTCTACCTTCCTCCCTCCCTCCCTTCCTTCCTTGCTTGCCTCCCTCCCTTCCTTCCTTCCTTCCTTCCTTCCTTGCCTCCCTTCCTTCCTTCCTTCCTTCCTTCCTTCCTTCCTTCCTCCCTCCCTCCCTTCCTTCCTTGCCTTCCTTCCTTGCCTCCCTCCCATCCTTTTTTCCTTCCCTCCCTACTTCCCTTGCTTCCTTCCTTCCTAATCTCCCTCCCTCCCACACTCCATCCCTCCTTCCTCCCTCCCTTCCTTCCTTTGTTTCCTTCTTTCCTTCTTTCTTTCTTTCTCTTTCTTTCTCTACTTTTTTTTCACAAGAAACATCGAGTTTTGATTCCTGCAGATGAAGTAGTTCGCAATAAGCCAAGACGTTCCTTGGCATTCTTTGTTCATCCTGATGACAATGTCATGATCGAGTGTCTGGATGGGTCGAATAAGTACCCAGGCATAACTGGTGCAGACTACTTGAAAGAACGGTTTGCAGCTACCTACAAGAGTGACTAAAATATAATTAAGAGACTGGTCATTAATCCATAGTTCCACAACTCCATAGTTACTATTACTACATCTGACAAGCCAAAACATTTTCTCAGATTACAGTACCAAAACAAATGTTGATTGATAAAACTGATATATAGTTTGGATGAATGTTATGAATCCAAAGAACAGATTTAAAGAATGGGGCATTAATAGTTAGGAATGTTTGTAGGACCTGCCACATTGCTTTGGGAAAACTGTAGTGCTCTGACTGGTGGAGCTATTGCTGGAGTGGATCTATGAATTAGAAGAGGGCTTGTGCATTTTAAGTTTTAATTGCATGACTTTTTATGACCCATCACCTTAAATTTCCCATTGTCTCTCTTATCCTCCTATTTTGTAGAGCCTACAAATGGTGCAAATAGCGTGCGCCGACAACACAGAAAAATGTTTGCGTATGCGTGAATTTTACCAACAATTGCAAGAATTGAAGATAGTTTCAAAGAAATGTTCGTTTTCTCTGAATGTACAAAAGATTTCGGTGGTATACTTTTGTGGGACCAAGATATCATATAAATGAAGAACATGTGTAAGACTTAGCCTTAAGTATAAAGAACTGGCCTTAAAATTTCGGCATTTTGTGAAGTCCAGTTGTAAAGCAAGTGTGAAAGTAAAATTTGCATATTTTTACAATAGTACGAAGACGTTTTTAGCTAATTTGTATACAGGCTACGAGCATGCGCAGACGTTTTTCTCTAGTGGTCCCTAACTGACAGATAGTATTTTTGACTCACGGATACTTCGGAGGAGTAGCTGTGAGTTATAGCTGGGACTTTCTTATTTGCATTAAATTCTGTGTAACAATAGGTATTGTTTAAGATCCTCCAGCCCGCTTAGCGCGCTCGAGCAATAAAAACCGGTTCTAGCCAGTTAGCTAGCGAGTCCTCGTGCAACAATGGCAACCAGTTCTAACCGGTTACGTCGCTAGTGGACCTCATGCAGAGAGTTTGATGTTAGGTGAGTGATACTGTATAAATCGATTTGATTAGTGTCATATTTTATGATATTATTCTTGTTTGTCCATTAGTTGATGGTATTATAAGCCGTATTAGTGGTGTTGTTTATGATAAGGCACAAGTCCGTTTTATTAAGTGTCTTGATCCGTATTGTTTACCATTTTACGGGGAACTCGTTCTCCTGTCGTTTTGCCGTTTACACAATCTTAATTCACCCCTTCGGCGCTAGCCGTCACGTGGTATAAATTGTGTTGGATTGTGTTACGGTCACCAAAATGTTCGGACATTGTTCTCGGATTGCCGTACAAATGTACTAACTTTTGAACAAATTATTCAGTTGATTTGATTTTTCTAACTTGATTGAAGATTTCCTTACTGTTATTTATAGAGCTAACTAAACAAATCAAGTAAATAATTTGTTCAAAAGTTAGTACATAAGTATAGGCTTAAAAGTTTTGCTTTTTGGCTTGTGTGCTGTATCCGTGAGTCGTCTCATTGAGACCTTTGATTAGAATATATACTTATCATGAATGTAAGAAACATTTTGAATGTGTAAATCGAAATAATCCTAACTATATTGCATTAGGATTAAAAATCTAGCAGACTATCACATCTTGAAACCTGATTGGCTACGCTACTAATGGTTTATTTTTGATAGCCCACTAATAGCGAAAAACAAACCAAAACAATGGCGTTGTGCCTCACATCTTGCCGAAGTTAGCGCCAAATTTTCGAGGTTTTGTTTGTTTTCTATCAGACTGTAACTCTATTTTTTTTTAAATACTAAAACAGTTAGAGCTCCCGCCTTCATGGGCTACGAATCAAATAGCTCATATATGCTTAGTCCAAGAAAGTTAGGGTGTTTACCATTTACAAAAAAAAAAAAATCGGGAAATTCGTTTGGGATAACCGGTTTTAGTTCCTTCAAATGGAACGCAAATATCCTGAATGGAAAAATCCGAGTTGGGAATCGTGTGTTCCATTTACAACGAAAACACCAGCATCCTACCAAGATTGGCTGAGGGCCTGGAACTAGAACGGAATGGTAAATGGAACTAAACCAAAACGGAAAATTCCGTTTGTCCATTCCAACTGGAAATTCAGGACAATCTTTCAAAAATTCCATTTTATTTTGGAAATTTCATTTGGAAATTCCCGAAAAGTGCTGTTCCATTTACCTTGAAAGCGGAAATACCGGGATTTCCGTGTAAATGGTAAACACCCCCTTAGTCACGAAAAACCTACAAACCTGGGACCGTGGAGGATCATGGGAAATATATCAATTAACAAGTTAAAGTCATTTAACAAGAATTTTCACATGAGGTGAAAATGTGACTGGCAATATATTTCAAATCCATCAATATTTATAAAAATATGATAGAAACGTATAAAATGACTCTACTCATAATTCTCGTCGGTCTCAGCTTTCTAGAATTTAAAGTGACAAACTTAATTGAAATAATTATATACAAGACATACTTAAGGGAACCCAATGCAATCTTAAATGCTACACTTAATTAAACCTTTAGAGTGTTTTTCATTAACCCGTGAAATACACTTTAGCGTATTACCGAAATACTTTGTGGCCTTGGAGTGTGGACTGTTGCTTCGGCTGCGACAACGATTTTTGAAATAGGTGTATGTACGCTACGTGCTTTATTAGTGCAAGTTTTATGCAACCGGCCCTTGATGCTTCCGCACTGTTTAGCTATCGATGTCCTGGGAAATGTATCCGGAAACCTTCTGGAAACGCAAGCTTTTAAAATATAGTATCAATATTAGAGGGCAATATTACAGTGCCCCTAATGGCTAAGACCATAATTTGAAAATCCATTCTTCATAAAGTTTGTGATAAGACAGTTTAATTGTACTGGCGATGGATGACCCTATTTTGAGTTATAAGGGTTTGAAGATCTTGATATGTAAATGTGACGTTATCTGGGTGTTTTTCTAGAAAGTAATCTCTAATCTACAGAAGGCGCTGTTTGAAAAAAGTCAAAATCCTACAAAGTCATCCGGCCAACTGAGGATAATGCTTTGAATATAAAATATCATCTATGATTTACTTTAGCCTATTTTTGTATGTGAGAGTTAACACCCTGTTGACGTCGTCTCATTTGCATTTCAAGATTTTTAATCCTTTATTATTCGGTAATATGTTGGTGCATAACCAATAAAAATGAAGAATATTATCAGACACCTTATGGAGAATGGATTTTTTAAAATATAGTCGTAGACCTTAGGGGCACTTTAATGTCAGCAGTCGATCCTAATTTTTTAAAAAACTTTTAATAACATTAGTTTCCAACATCCGCTCGCTATGACACGGCAAGTCATTCATGAAATTTACCAATGGAAATGTAAATTTGTAATGACAAGCTAAGGCAAAGAAATAAACAGCCAGTTTGACGTTTTATTTTGTGACACTGGGTTCCGTAAGTCGATTAACTCTGAAGTGGTTTGACGGTGGCTTTAGAAAGGTATACACCGTTCAAAGATCCACACACAATAAGGGTTTTGCACCAGGGGCAGGCTCCCGGGTCATTTTGCACAACTATACACACGAGAGAGCATGCTGCAGGAGCTTGCTGCATGGTGTGATCATGCTCACTGATATTTAACCAAGCTCAACCAGTTTAACCAGCTCAGGGAGCATGAGTCGGGGGCAAAATTTTTATGCATTTTATCTAATCACAGTTGTATAGTGAAAGTACAAATTATTGAATATCGATTAGCGGGTAATATTATCCTTTTTCTCTAGTTCTCCTCTTTTTGTCCTGTCTTTCTTTCTCCCTGGTTTGAGATGAATCAGCGCGGTTAATACTGTTAATTCAGAATTTCCTTTTAAAACAGTTAAGAAATTTTACCCTTAGGGACTTCTTATCTTCTTCATTATCATCATCATTATTTCCATTATTAATATTATTATTATTATTATTTTATTTATTTTTATTATTTTATTTATTTTTTAATTATTATTATTTTTTTTAATTATTATTATTTTTAATTATTATTATTATTTTTAATTATTATTATTATTTTTAATTATTATTATTATTTTTAATTATTATTATTTTTTTTAATTATTATATTATTATTATTTCTTCTATTGCACAATTTTGAAGTACTGGTCGCTTACAATTTTTGCCGGGAATATATCCTATTCCTAAGGCTCTATTTACAAAAAACAATGTTTTATTTGTCACTATGTCTAAGCAATACTGTATAGCAGTATAAAGTCCAGTGTTACTCATGACTGCGCTGATCCTAGCACTATTTTTTGTAATGTTCCTGAGATTAATTCCTTTTGATATTATGATTATGTTGATATTGATGATGATGATGATGATGATGATGATTGATGATGATGATGCAAATGATGATGATGATGATGTCAAGCAGTATTAAACATCTTTATGCTAAATTCTTAAAGGCACAATAGGGCGCAAAGCGTAGCCTAGAGGCCATGCGTAAAAATCCTAATTTCCTTATAGAAATTATATATTTCTAATATATAGCTATACATGAAACCTACTGCTATTGACTCTCATCAAATTATAAAAAATATAACTTAAAATATCACTAAAAGAGCCTTCACTGATGGTGAATACGAAAAAAGTATAAAAATATAAATAAAAATATATAACTCAAAAAATATTGCATTATCATTATTTTATTATCATCATCATCATCATCATCACCATCATCATCATCATCATCATCATCATCATGGAGATCATATATCGTAAAAATAATGCCTTGATATGAAAAAGTTCAGTTCAATATTTCAAGTTTTACGCATAGCACCAATCAATACAGGGAGATAAAACCCAAAATTTTTGGCAAACACTTCATTCAAGGATGCGTGGAGGTCGTACTTGAATCTAGACAGTTTCAAATGACTTCACCTGTGTTTTCTCGCTAAGGACTTCAAGAGCAAACTTCTTTTTTGAGTGCTGCAATACGTCGGTGACTTCCAGTTATTTTAAATCAAAATTTTAACAGAATATTTTGTGTTGTCTGTGTGAAGAATTTCCTTGTTGGCGCACTCATTAGTCCAGGTTTCTGGTTCCTGTTTGTTGTTCGGCTTCACAACAAATAACATTGCTTTATTTTTAAACGAGGCAAATCTAATCAATTTTATTCATTTGTGTCGAAAAGAATGGACAAAATAGATAAAATTGGCATTTGTCAAAACAAGTTGATGCGTTGAATCCTTTCGTCACGAACTGATTTCACGGAATTTAGCTTGTAACACGAAATCGTGATTTAAATTTTGGTAGATATTCAAAAGTGTTCGTATATTTTCCTCTTAATGCAATGTAAGTTGTTTCCTTTTCGCATTACAAAATTACTGGATTGGTTTCCTGATTTCATTACGAGCATTGTGTATTTAATGGAATATAGGTTTGATGCCAATGGTACGTTTTCTTCAAGTTTCTTAATCTTCCTGGGATTCCATGGTTTCACTGTGAAAAGCGCCGTAATATACCACAATATAATAGCAGAACGTATTGCAAAACAAATCTGATGGGGTTTAAAGAAGATTTTTTTCAAAACAAAGGTTTCTTAACCACACAAAGAGACCGATGTAAATAGGAAATAGCCGGACATCTTCGGTGAATTATCTTGACTAACTGTTTCGTTAACAAAACAAAACCCCAGTTTTATGAAAAAGCTAAAACGAATATATAACTTGCTCGTAAGGGACATGTTTTTAATAGCTTAATGTCTTCCTTTTGTGAGATAAGTCATATCTTAAAGCGCTTTTTTTTGACAAACTATGTGATACCTCTTTGGAAAACAATACTTGAAGGTTACGCGCGTTTCTGAGCAAACTGTCTGTTTTAGTTAATTTATAATAATCGAATACACGCCGGATACAGAGAGAATAAACTTTTCCTCCAACCTACGCTTTTCATTTTCTCCTGTTTGCAAGTACTCGCTGTTCATTGGTTAACGTAGAAGTAGTTTATAATTGTGCTGGCTGTGCTGTTAATGTTATTAAAAGGTTGATTTGGGCAAGTACAGATCGACCCAGCCTGAGCTGCTCACCTGACTTGAGAAAAGCATCGCAAACAAGCTAAGGTTAGTCATTCTCAGTAGTCTTATATGTTTGTCAAGTATTTGTTCACAGTACTATAACGTTTGTGCCATAACAGAGCTGCCTTTGGTGTACTCTCTACATCTGGTACTCCCTTAACAATCTCTCTTTAAAATAACACCTAAATTAATCCTATTTTGGAGTTTAAAAAATTTACAGTTTTCTTCATTTGACAGTTTTTTATTGCATCACTGTCATCGCTGGTAATTTTTTTCGTGTTTCGTGCTTAATTCTCAGACTTTAATGTAATAACTTTAACATAAAAAAAGCACTGACTTCAAAAGTGTACTAACTCGTGTATGATTTTTCTTGACTGTAGCGGTATCAAAGGACGTTTTTCTTCGATTCTTGGTCTCTTGAAGTCGATTATTTATGAAGTTAGTAAAATGGCTTTGCTAACTTTCGACCATGCTGTCCAAAAGATTAAGAAATTGATCAAAACATATTTTGGAAAAAACTTCAGTAGAAATTCTTTACTATTAGCATATATGTTTCGTGGCTTAAAATGAAAAAGAACTGTAGACCAGTGCAATGAATCACACACCTTTGAAATATTCCAAAATATTTAATAAAAATTTCAAAATTATATCTTTCCCTGCTAAGTAGAGTCTTTCTCGTCGCGATTCCTTTCGTAAGGAAAAATTATTTTGTCCAACAGTAGAAAAATATTCTAGTTGACACTTGTTTTATTGTATTACCACTTGTATTGTTGATCTTTTTTTTCTTCTTCTTGTTATCGTGTATTTTCCAAATCTCAAATGTAGATCTTGGAAATGACATAAATAAAATCTTCCAAAGGACTAATGACAGCTCGTATTTAGTTGACATTATTATCAATACCGAAAGTCTACGAAATGAAAATTAGGAATCATTAAAGAATGGAAAAATATGAACGTAAATGTTAGAATATTTCTTTAACACCGGGAGCAATTTTTCCCAAAATTTAATGCATACGACGTGGGTTACTATTAAACAATTCTTTAATTTCTAACGCAGTCTTTTCTACCGTTTTGCTGTCATAACTTAATCCCTTTCTAGAACAATTAACGAATGACAGAAAGGGATTCTTATATTTGGCATTCTTTGCGGCTCTTGTTTTAAATCTAATCCAGAAAATTTACGAATCTGATTGCGCCGCCAATCATGTTCCATTTAATTTTTACTTCTATGATATATTCGTTAAAAGATTTAAGACAGATTGAAAGCAGTTTTAGATTAAACAAGAAAGCTATTAGAGCGCAATAAAGAAATCGTCTAGAAAATGCCGAGCGAGAGGATTCGTTTTCGAAGTGCAAATCAAACAGAGAGTCAGAAACCAATTAGTTTTGACAGGATCTTTTTTTTTCTTTTCTTTTGAAATGCTGGTCGTGTTCATATCCCTCTCTCCTCCTAGGACGTGGCGTCTGTTCGAATTACTTTGAATACAGACAGAAACTTTATTAAAAGTGGCGCATCAACAGCTTTTTTTTTTTTTTTTTTTTTTTTTAACATGTCGGCAGTAATAAACCCCGCATGAAACTAACTTAAGTAAATTTGTTAATAGTAGCGTAGTTCTAAGTTTTTAATTGAGCAGCCATTGTATCTGCATTGAGAAAGTTTAATAAGTGTTAAACTGGCTTATGGGTTTATAAACAAAAGTAATTTAACTTTTAATTTAAAATGTAGGAGAAAATGATTTCGTCCAACTACGTACACGAAAATCCTTAGACAGAGTTATTTTCATAGGTGACATTTTTGAGCAGAAGAAACGAGAGAAGCGATTAGAGCTTATAACTTTAACGTGTTTTCGGGTCCAATCTTTTCACAAAATCCGCTTAAATAAGTCCAAAATGTTATTCATAATCGATCCTTCAACTACAACAGTTAGAATTCTGTATAACAATCCCTTTTGAAGAAAAAAGGAGTGAAATCTTCACAGAACTGCTTTTCATTTTCGACTCGGAAGTCGCTTTTCAAAAAAGCGACGTCACACAGAAAGAGGGCTTGTTTATTTTCTTCCCTGTTGTTCTGTTTTAACATCAATTCAGTATCGGGTGGTCTGGCATAATGTTTCAGTTTTACCAGGCGATTGGTTGTTTAGTTATCATCATCATCTTACGTCCGTCCGTCCTTCCCGATCGATTTATTCATTCATCCATGCATGCATCCCCCTTTACGTAAGAAAATACTAATAATTTATTGACTTTGTTTTTCTTTGTAGTGCTTTATTAAAAGTTAAGCCATCTAACTAATCATGAAGCTTCAAATTGTCGTTGTTGCATTGCTGGTCGTCGCACTACAAGGTACAAAACCCCACGTTTTGTGTATATTTTCACAATGTTTACAAAGAATTGCTTGGGAATTAACGAGCGAGAATTCGATCCTTGTTTGTTCGTTCAGTCGTTTGATTGTGAAAAGTTATCTTTTGAACAACAATATCGGTCAAGTCTTAGCATTCGCTAAAAAATTGCATGATTAATTTAGAATTAATGAACAATCACCAGGCGAAATATTTTTTTGAACTAAAAGACGAAATTATAATTTTGGCAGTGTTTTTGAAAAAGTGCGCCATCTTGAAAAAGATGCCAAAGGGGAATGGGTCGAGTCTCCTAGTGACGTATTATTTGTTTGCACGCTACGTCATCGCGGCCATGTTGGTGGTATTTAACAAAAGATTTTTCGTGAGGTCCTTTTGTCTGCACTGCCAACATGGCCGTCATGCCTTTGTCTTTTGATGCACTTGCTTGGGAATGGTTTCAAAAGATCAATTTGTAGATAATGGGCTTTAATCACGCGATGGTCATGTTGGTTGAAACAATACATTTCTCCCGCGTGGCCTCGCATTCAAACTCTTCAGAACGAGTTCACGCGAGGAAGAACAAAAATTTTCATTCTCTTGGAAATAAACATGGCTGCCGCGTGATTAAACCCCACACACAAAAATGGTCTCCAATTCTTTTCTTGTCGAATCTTTCTACAGCCGATGCTCTGGTTTGTCCCGTGTGCTTTAGCAAGTTGTCAGAAGACGACTGCAACATAAACGCAGAAGCAGAAACCTGTTCAGGAAGCTCTGACATCTGCGTGTTTTATCGCATGAATCAGAAGCATATGCGATACTGTCTGTCCAAATTCTTGTACAAAAACCTCAAATTTGGATGTGAATATTCGAATTCAGATTGTGAACTAAGAGCGTGCGAGAGCGACAAGTGCTTTGCTTGAACGACTGATGTAAAGCTAAAATGTTAATGTCAAAAAATAAATAAATTTGACTTGTTAGATCAATTCAGTTAAAATGGACGTGCTGTTGTTATTTGGGTCGAAAGGGAGGGCTGGAGTAAATAGGGGAAGGGGGTTATCAGCAGAAAAAAGGGGGGACGTCGATTGGTTTCATCCAAACTGCAATATAAAACTAATGAAAGCAAATGGCGAGCGAGAGAGTTATCAAAACGCTTGCTACAACAAAGCTCTGAGCATGGCAATCCTAGAATTACTCTCTAGGGAATCAAGGGTAGCGTAGTGGTATCACACTCTCCTCTCATCTCTGAGGTCTCGGGTTCGATTCCTTAGACTCGGCGTTTCATGTGAGAAGAGTTCTTGCTGGGACTCTTCCTTGATTCGAGAGTTTTTCTTCGCGTTCTCCGGTTTTCCTTCCTCCGCAAAACCCAACACGCTAAATTCCAATTTGATCTGTAAGTTAGCCGTGCCCTGACTTAGATCAGCCCAGTGGTTTTTTCAGGGTTCGACGAAATTGATATTGATGTTGATAACTAAATTAATCGTAAACGTAAATATCTTTCTTAGTAAAATTTCAGTAAAGAAGTTTCTAGACGCCTTGAGTTTAGAATTCGTTTATTCATTAAACGTTTTACAGGCTTTCGTTTGGTTAGGTTTGGGCTTTAGAAGAGCTGCATTGCCTTAAAACTTTTTTTCTTGCATTAATTTATTTTTTCATTCATTCTCTCATTCTTTCAGCTTCTTTTTGGATCTTGATTGGATCGTCTATAGAAATGGGAGGACAGTTCAGCTTTCTAGATGCTTCACATATCGTCTCTATGTTGTCTCTGATCTAAAGATGAAAAGATTTTATAAGAAGATTGTTCGCTTTTCACCACACATAATGACACAGAATCCGGTGAAAAATCCCCTTCCAATACGGATTGCTTATTTAACTATTACTTATTACTAAAAGGGCAACTAGTTCCTGTCTAGTACAAGTCTACAACATAATCTGAGGAAGACCAGCAGTACGGTCGCCCAACGCTGCATTCATCCACGCCGTGTAGAACTTTCCCGAATTCGCTTGGATGATCACGAAACAATGGTTTCAAGTCGAGGTTGGCCTTGATAAACAAAAGAATCAAG
>WUAP02125292.1:0-15059 GCA_015163945.2 Stichodactyla helianthus | reverse complement strand
TGAATAATTCTAGGAGAAAATCAAAGAGAAAGTTGGCCAAATTTTATGCTAATCAAGATCAAACATCCAAACTGTCGTCACAGTAGTGATTTACTTTGTTTTCTCCTCATGGTTCAAAGCCATGGTTCAAAGCCATGCTATTCAATGGTTATCTATATTTATCTGTATTGATTTATTTGTTTCGAAAAATTTAGTATCACCTCGACGTAACTAGGCGGTATGAACGGAAAACACACCATATCCACACCACTAGCTAAGTGGACATGTCATGCTTACCTAAAGCTGTAGCATGTGGAGGGTGGACGTGGAAAGCACAGAGAGCGTCAGGTCTTGCCTTATGAATCCCCAAATGGATCGTCTGTGCAGATATTTCCACTTTTTTATTACCTTCTACGACTTCTCCTTTCTCGTTCACACCAACTAATAAATCTGGCACCGCCTGAATAGCAGATATTATGAATCAGTCAGCGTATGTATGTCCGTGTGAGTGTATTTCAACTGAAAATTATACAGAGTTCAAGAAAATTTATGGCCGATTATAGACTTGTTAAGGGCCGCTAGGATATCTATGAATCCCCCATCACATACACAACCACTTCCCATTGGGGGGAGGGGGGTATGGAAGGATGATTTGTTGATAGTGGATAGAGACCCCACACACAGACAACGAAATCCTGTACGTTGTAGTGTTGGTACCGCACGACCTCGATTTTTGCAGTGGATTACTCATTTCTGCGGTGGAGTGCAGTCAGCTATAAAGCAGCTAAACAAACCAAGTACATACCTGTTTTAGACAAACGTCTGTGTCCTTTTTCTTTTGAGTGACATTCAGAGCGAACGAAACTTGTCGAATTTTAATATCACAAGCAGGTTCTCAAGGCTCTCCAGCGAAGAAAAAACAAAACAAAAACACGGCGCAATATTCAGGTCTTCGATCTTTATATCTTTCAAATTTTCGTCTAAAAAGTCAATTTCTTCTTGACTCAATTCTGAATAAATGTACGGGAAATCTCACAGAGTTTTCCGTGTTTATCACATCGCAGGGCGCAGGGTCCAACTTATTTAAGCGGGAAAACGGAAGGTGATTTTTAATAATTTCTTCGGAAAAAAGATTGACAGCTTACATATCCGTATACTCTTATGTACGGGTTTTTTGATGCAAAAAGATGAAACTCCAAATGTTAAAAAAGCCAAATACTGAAAAATACAGTGACGTAGACAAAGGTCACGTTTTCAGTCACGCTGTGTGTAATAAAAGCTTCTATGAAGGTTTAGCCGACATCATGCTCAAAACGGAGGTGATCGTCTTGGTCTTATTCGATACCAGACTCTGCTATAAAAAAAAAATTGGTGAACCATTCAGGTGCTTCCCCACGCTCCCACCCAAACTGAACTACAGTCAAAACGGCTCAAACGTAGTATCTCCCTAGAATCCATCAGTTTTGACTGTAATATGTAATATAAGACTTACTCAATATTTCAAAAGATGTGTAATTGCCGTGACTGTAAGCTACATTGCGCGTGACACTAAACAAGTTCTCTGTTAAAAAGGCTCAAGCGTACCCCTCTAGAATCATTATAATTTCATTACTCGAATTCAAACTTCAAAATCAATACTGTAATGATACCTCTTTCCAGTGGTATCCATAAGGCATCATCAACATGACTTTACCATCGCCATTTGCAGCGGGTGCCATCAGACTGAGATGATTACAAATACCTTCGTGGAAGTTCATCATCTCAAGGCCTCTAAAAGCTGTTGCAAGATCCACACGACTTTCCCAGTTGAATCTTTTGGCTTCTTCGACACTGGATCTAGTATCAGTTGAGAACGCCTTGACTTTGAACGATTGCGTAAGACAGCATCGAGACTTCAAGGGCGCTTTTCTGAAGACTTGAAGCAACGGACGAAATTCAGCAACATGTTTTGCTCTCAACATCATGACAAGTGTGAATTAGTGGAAATAAATACTGGGTAGTTTTGTTCAGCTTTGCCTAAAAGATCATAATCCTAGTGCGTCTAAACACTAGCACGTAGACTCTGAATTTTCTGTATTTCAGGCCTAATTGCTGCGCGCCATCAAGCGAGCAGCAACACTAATCTTGGGCTCCCTGTGTGCCATATGCCAGAAAAAATCTCGGGTACACGGTACCGGACGAATTTTTGACCGTTGAAAAAGTCGACAGGTACATACCGTTTACACCAGTTTACACGGAGCCGTCTCTTTAATTGCACAAAAGATCACCGTACGAATTTTTATCCGGATAGCGTAGTCCCGTGTAAACGGAAGGCCTAAAAGTACAACTTTTTGAACGGTCAAAAATTCGTCCGGTACCGTGTAATCCCGGCCTCGATGTAGAAGTTCTTCCATTTGGCCCCCTCCGCGACTGCAATTTCAGGGGCAAGCAGTGTAGTGTAGACTCTGAACGTCATGTTCCTTCTTTCTACCTCGTGCGGGCAGTAGAGTGTCAAGCTAAACTTCGAGATAAACAGGTAGGTTCCTGAAGAACTAAGCAAATGTCTATTGTTTAAATTATCTTTACAATAAAGAAGCTGTGAAGCGAATCCTACGGGTTTTGGTGCAGTTCATGCTTGATCGAGTCACGTTTGCATTGATGACCTCTGTAAACACAACACATATCTAACTCTATTGTTTCTCATTCATTTGCAATATAAATTAATGTGAAGTATCTTTCTTATTTTCAGATAACAACAATTTACATAATCTTCAGCGAATGCTCAAATGTGGATGCTTTGCTGTCAACAAAATATCATGAAATATCTACGGGACTCAGCCATGTTGTACATCCATAAAGAACAATCTTATTGATTGTTACCAAACAAACAAGATATGGGAAATGTGGATTCTGTCCCTTAATAATTTGTCCTGTTAAACAATATTGTTTACGTCCATAATTATTTACCAAGAACCATGGAACTCTTTAGACTGCCTAATCTGTTGATGACAGAATGTATCACTGGACCATGGATTAATTATGTGAAATGATGGAAATGATATTCAGTTTATGCACTGCAAGGACAACCCAAGGAATTTGGGTATCAACTGTTGCTGTTCAAAAGCTCTAAATACATCTAAATACATATTTACATCTATATATCGTATCTAAAAGAAACAAATTAGCATAATGTAACATAATATTGCAGAAATTTTCCATGCAACTGGACAAAAAATGTTTTGTATCCAATATACATATGAAGTCTTCATTCATTCTATTTTTTCATAATGTTTAGTAAACGTTTATTAATACATATGATTTTGTCTTTTATGAGAAAATCTTTACAAGGCCATAAAATAGCAGGTAATAGTGCAACCTTGCAGCAATTCACTTTCTATTAGAAACGACTAGTACCCAGACATTGTCATAAGAAATCAACTGGTAAAAGACATAAACTGGAAACCCAAACTGTAAGTCGCCAGATATGCACATGCAAATGCTCAATATTTTCTAAGTTCGGCTAGGGAAGCTCTCGCCAATGATCAAGCTTATCTAAATGTCAGTCTTAAAAAAATACAGAATTAGGCCATTCATGCAACGAGCTTCGAAAACAAAGATTACTTTTATATTATTCTATCTATCAAAGCTTGAAACAGTTAGTTTTGGGTGGTCTTGGAAATATTCCATGATATCCAAATTGGCAAAAAAAGAATCCCATTTGCTGTGTTAAGGATGAAAGATGACTTACATTACAGAAGACTTGAAAAGCCCCAAAATTCGTATTCCCTTTGCACATTTTTAATTTTAAAACATGTACTTATACACACTTAGAAATCAAGATTTTGAAACTCCTAGATTTAATGCTGTGCAATATGGTAAACATTCTTTAAAATATTTTGGGCCATATACATGGTCCAAATTAGACAAGAAAGACAGGGAAAAACCTAGCTTAGAATCTTTTAAGTGTAATATAAGGTATAAGAAACTCTATAATATCATAGAAAATAATTGTAGTAGCTGCCCAATATATGTTATAAGAAACTTGATAATATCATAGAAAATAACTGTAGTAGCTGCCCAATTTGCAGCTCATAAATTTTAGATATAGCCGTTATTCTTAGTAGTAATGATTTTATATTTGTTTTAAATTTTATTATGGTCTTATATGTTTGTATTTTTTCTTGATATTTATTTTATTTATTTTTTACATATTTATATTTATTATTACATTTTTACTAGTTATTAGACAGTGTCCCCAATTAGTTTGTAAAAAGCTAAATAATTATCAACATTTAACTAAAGTTGATTGATTGATTGATTGATTCTGAGATATTCGTGGACAATATGGCTATAATTAAAGAATTTGCTGAAAAGCTCAATGCATCAGAAAAATGTCGACGGTCGACGAGGCTCACTTGGTCGTTCAGTGGTAAGGGACTGTTGATTTTTTTATGAGCATATGGGGGGGCTTCAAAACTTCAAAATCTATTTTCTATTTGCATGTTGATTGAATCAGTCTTCTTGCTTTCTTTTGTTTGTAATTGTTGTGTACTTTTTGTGTGTAATGTATTTCTTGTGTATTTGTATTTTCGCTAGGTTTTCACCGGTTAAACAAAGCATCAAACACCGTGTTGAATCCCATGACTTACGCCACGACAACGATCTAGTTTATGTAGCCTATACAACTAGTACAGCATTTTTTACAGTCAAACGTGCCCCTCTAGACTTTATTAATGATTTCCTTATTCGAATATTGAGTTGATTGTTCGCTCTGAGTTTTCATTTACAAAACTGATGACTCCAAACTTCAAAATCTATTTTCTACTCGCATGTTGATTGAATTCCTCAACGAGTGCCATAAATAGGTAGGAAAACTCCACAGAAAGGGTAGTGTGAAGTTTGGTGCATTTCAGATTAAAATTCGAGTAGAGAATTAATTTTGAAGTCAGGAGTTTTCTGTTTTATTAATGAAAACTCAGAGTGGATAATCAACCCAATATATTTGAATAATGAAATCATTATAATGCAGGGGTGAATCCAGGGGGGGTGGATTGGGTGGCTAGCCACCCCCTTCTTTGGAATCAATTTAAGCTTGAAATTATATTAACTGGATGGTCAATGGAGTGATTTTGTGTCTGATTGTTAAATAGATAAAATCCAATTTAAAAAAAAGATGTTCATTCGCTATATCTGTGAAATTTAAAGAGAAGAGCCTGTGAACAATGACATCATTTTGGTAGAGGATTTTAATTATTTTTCCAATTTCAGCAATCACCCCCCCCCCCCTTGAAAAATCCTGGATCTGCCCCTGGAATTGAGTCTAGAGGGGCAAGCTTCATGCCCTTTGACTGTAAATATCCAACAAAATTTTTGAGTTATAAAGGCTTTTATATATAGATAGGATAATTTTTTATAGTCTGACCATAACATGACCCTAACAGCAGCTGCATAGGAGACTAGAATTTTTAAAGCAATGGAAAAGTTCATGCAAAAGCTAATCCCTGGTATATTAGGGGGGTGTCATCTCAAAAAAATAGATCCTGTTTTATAGGGGGCCACATAAAAAAAAATTTCAAGTTGGTAAAGGGGTCATGCATTCTTTACTGACAATCCACAAAATCCCACCAGCCCCCTATGCTTGTAAAAATGAACAGTCCCTAAGTTTAATAAGAATATTCACGTCTTTTTATTTTCAAACTTGCACATGTGATTCCTTGGACATTTAATAATATCAACAAGAAACTTTGCTTGTTCTACTCATGTCATTTGTATTTTTACCTGATATAAGTTTTTATGTGATATAAACTGTTGTAGGCTATAAACTGAATTTGTCCATGTTCATCCATACAAACAGTTAATTAATAATGATAATTGTTATTGGCTATGAACCTTGGTACCATTGTTGAATATGAGTTAATTTCCTTTTCCTCAACATTTTGGTGCTCTTTTTCCAACTATACCCTTCCTGGTTCTCACTAAAGGGTCATTCCACCCAGTATTCCATTCTGTTGCAGAGGCTACATTCAGAACAATGTATTTTATATCTTATATGTTAAACAACAAAACAAACCCATTCTTCCCTTGTGTGTTGTCTCCATAAGAGCTTTGCATGAATGTATTACACTTCACTTTCAATCAACAGAATGTGACACAGAGCTATGTAGCTGTTGTGGAGACTACACAAAAAAATCCTCTTGTTTTAATCAAAAATACTACAGTGAAAACTCCTCTGAATCTGGGATAAATTCAAAATGTGTACGTGACTTGCATAATTAAGGATATTCCATCTACTTTACTTGTATGGCAAAATGTTTGGGTATGCTGCATTGTATTCCTTTAAAAGATTGTATGGTTACAAGTCCAGACTAATGTACTGAGCTACTTTTATTCATTTTTCCCAAGAGCAATTAGAGTGAACATGTTACCTCCAGAAACAGTACGCCAACATCGATGGACTCATTCAAAAACACTGTATAATGGCAGTGACATATCTGAAAGTGCCTCCATATTTAAGACGACTTTAAAAACTTATTCATTCAGTAAAATGCTATAATGTATTTGTAGTTCATTGATTATGGATTATTTATTTATTATTGATTATATATTTATTCATTAAGGACCTTCTAGGATTAGTATAAACTATATTTAGAAGTGAATTATAAACTAAGAACTAAGATGTGCTGTTGTAGAGACTACACTGCAGAGAGTACACCTGGTACTTTAATACCAACAAGATTAAGAGTGGGACTATGCTATTTTTAACTCTACAATACATTGTGAAAAAAGTCCAGTAAACACCAACAGATAGTATTTTAGAGACTGAGATTCTTCAAAGACCCATGAGACACACAAAGATTAAGGCAATTGCAGCCATGTACAGGTATACATATACCTGTCATCTCTGGAACAGCTATTTCATGATTTCTTGTTTTTTATTATAATTTATTCACAGAAGAAACATTAATGCAAATATTTTTTAACAAAAGGGAATTTTAACTATTTCATTACAACTTAATTCACAAAATTTCAAAAATGTATGTCAGGGTACTATATTTACTGTGGAATAACCCTGGAACTGAAAATGATGTTTACCAAATTAGATATTAATTAAATCAGTGGGACTGACACAGTCCCAATTATGGTGCTTGACTCCTGGGGGATTTAAAAAAATTCAAACTGTTCAAAGAGTAAGGACTGACAATTTTGAGGAGAAATTTGAAAACATTTGACATCTTCAATCAGAGCACAGGGGGTGGGGAGGGGGAGGGCTAAGGGATAAATATATATTGTTTTTTGAGTAAGGTAATAAAATATGAGTACAGGGACGCAGCAAGGACCCAGGAATTGGGAAGGAGGGGGAGAGGGCACCCAAAATAAAAAGCAAACAAAAAAATAAATAAATAAAAACAAGCAAACAAAATATTTCAAGTTTTCTTTTATATTTCAACAATTAATTTCCAAACATTTAAGGGGACACATGCCCCCACTCGCTATGCTACTGTATGAGTAATAACAATGTACATCAACTAGGGCTCAACACAAAATATGGTGCTTGAGTTAACCAGACATCCTGACCCCCCTTTTGTGATGCACAATTTGTTCTGACCCCCTCCCCGACATACATCACCAATTTCTGATGACAAAAGCTTTTGCATGAATAGTCCTGTTTTGCATTCCATAGTTACCACTGTAATCCTTGCCCACAGATTCATTTGTACAGGCTTAGCCTCGTTTAAGCACAAATAACTCATAAATACCAACGGCAATACGAAGAATGTACAACTTAAACAATACAAACACTTTTAAATTCCACGTACTTTCACTTGTATCTATGAATAACTTACCCATAAACGAGGCTAACACTGTACAAATGAGTCTGCGGTCAGTAAAAACAGCCGTTTTATGGAACGTGAAACAGGACTATTGAGATAATCCCCCCTTTCTCCCTGCATAAAAATTGGTGATCCCCTCCCCATTTGCACCAGCCCACCCCCCTCCCCCCTATAATATATGATCGCCCCCTAAGACATGCCTTAATGCACCACCTCTGCCATTTATTCATTCATTTAATCAATCAACATATCCACCATAAAATCTTTAATGCTGTTGTTGATTCATCTTGGCTTATACAGCAACTGCTGCTGCATTGCCCATCTTACAATTCCTGGCAGACATTCACAATCGTCTCCATACACCATGAATGAGTGTTGGCGTAGCTGGAGTGCACTCCACCGCTCTTTGGGGTCAACAATTAATGCACCCTTGTAGAGGAAATCTTGGAGCTCATTAGACACCATTTCTCGTACTTCTTGCTGCATGGTGGTGTAACCAGCCTTGGAAAGGGCTAACATTTGATTGACGTCTTCTATCCAGTAGAGTGGAGGATGTTCTTGGAGCATCTCCATGATAACCATCCCAAGACTCCATATATCCACCTGAAATAGAAATATCAAGACTAAAGTTGATGATGGCATCTGAAACTGGAACTATACATAAATGGAGTGCACAGATATAAAACAAAGCTCTCTAAACGCATTTGAACTATGATGCGCATTCTAATCTCTGTCTTTTCTGTCTTGCTTGTGTAGCATTTATCATTTTGTCTAATTCTATTGCTTGCTATATTTTTCGTTCATTCACCTTATTTCCATAAGGAATGTTATTGCAGATTTCTGGAGCCCTCCAAAGAAACGCCCCTCTGACGCCTGCGTTGACAGGACTGTTTGTTTTGATGGCCAGGCCAAAGTCTATCAACTTAACCTGTACATAAAAAACACATGAACAAAGGTAGGCTTACATTGGACTTAGTGTCATGACAATTATAAGAATCTTTGAATGCACCTTTCCATCTTTGCTGAGGAGAATGTTTGATCCTTTATCGCAATGAACATAGGATCTCTCGTGGAGGTATGCCAAGCCCTGGAGGCACTCCTTAGTGATGGAGGCTATAGCTGTCTCGGAGAAACAGCAAGTCCCTACCTCACAGATGTTTGAGAGGGATAATCCATCAACGTACTCAGTCACTATGTGCACACTGGCGTCGTATAGATAACTTTCAATCAGGAAAATGTTTTTATGAGACGAAAGGCGAAGGATCTCGAGCTCATTGACAATACTTGCCTGGTTTTGAGTGCTTCCAAGTGGAATCTTTTTGATGGCAAACTCTTCCTGTCGGACAAAAAATAACGATAAAACAGCAGTTCGTGACCATTTTATTTTAGGAGCAGGTGTGTCTTTCTAGCTTTGTGTACAACCTACGTAGTGAAGGGTGTCTTCGTATTTGACTTGGACAGTGCTTTCTGTTATTGCATGTAAATTATATTCAAAGCCTACCCTTTGAATTTAGTTTCAAACGTAGGGAAACGACTACGTAGCATATTCCTGTGTCCCCTAGCCGCGCTATCAGTGTGGTGATTCGAGAAGAATGTGCATGGTGCAACACTGCATGCAATACTGCACGCAATGTTGCAAAAGTAGGATCGTTTTCTACTCCAGCAACATTGCGTGCAACAAATTGCATTGTGTGACATGGCTTGCAACATCGATTTGCCTGCAATATTGCGCGCAATGTTGCACCGTATGTCCGCTCCTTTAGTGGAGTTGAGAACTTATGTGGATGCTTGAATCTATCGCGTGCTCAGCTTCCACTATTAATCTATGTCAAGCTTTTACTTAAATTAATCTGATATTTGTTTATTTGTTTGTCACCTTGCGTAAGTAAATACTTTCGTGCGTAGACAAGGGGAAGCTGCCGCTAGCTGGTGAGACAGGCCCCTTAACCAATATGTCATCTCTTACTATTGGCCTTTCCGAAATTCAACGGAGGACTAGAAACTAACTCGTGCAGAAGTGTGGGGCTGAATTTCGGGACAACGTTGAGAAGTGCCGCCATTTTGCATTGGACTCTGGTATGCATTACAAAAAAACGCGTACATCAGTATCTTATACTAGAATATACATTAACTGGATTTGTTTGTGTTTTGCAAGGTAAACATGGCCGAATGATCCTTCACCAATGTCTTTTATCGTATCATAATCTTTAGATGGGTCATACATCTTGTAGGGATGATGACTTTCCAAAACTGAAATCCAGTCTACATGGCTTTTTTCTGGCATGACTTGCACTTCAGGATAAAGAACACACTGATTAGTTCTGTGTACTGATGTATCAACTATTATCAATAAACCAGACAGGCTACTTTAATTCCACAAAGTGACGGCGCACTGTTGGTATTTCCTTAGCCCGTGGTATTTACCAGTTCTGGTTCTTTGGATTCTCTGACAGTTTGTATATTTTTCAAAATTGCTATCCGCCTTGGCACAAAATTAAAGAATTGTCCGCCCAAAACGTACTTTTTATAAAAGTTTTAATGTGACAGCAATATTAGCTAAATAGTTCATTTACAATGTTCAATTTGCTCACAGAACTCGGAAATTATCCGCAAGACACCAGAGAAAAACGTTTGCGCGTGCGTGAATTTTAGCACGTTTCTAAGAATTTAAGAGAGTATTATATAGATAAGCAACATATGTAAGAATTTTCGTTAAGTTTTTGAAGAACTGACCTTCATTTTTGGCATTTTGTGGAGTGTAAGATAAGTGCGGAAATCAGTTTTGCATTCTTTTTCAATAGCACGAAGACGTTTTCGGCTAATTTGCATACAGACTGTAAGCATGCGCAGATATGGTGTCATTCGTGGCTGTAGTTCTGCTTTTGACAGTTACATAGTCGGCACGTGTTGAAGAACAAGCTCGTTCCACTTACCATTTTGACCATTATGGCTGCCTGCTACTACAGTCAGTTGAGTATTTTGTCTACAAACGAAGGACACAGAAGATTAAATTCCTTGAAGTTCATGTTGTGGAGTAATACCACAAGTACTAACATACATAGCAGATGTGAATGAAGAAGTCACATCATCAACATTAAAACAAGTTTTATGGTAAAAGTACCGGTTTACATTTTAAAAAAACTATTCAGTATACTTTTTTTTGCACACGCGCTGACAGTGCGAGAAAATCCGTATCAAAGTTCTGCCGACGGTCGCCAAAGCAAACAAGTTCTTCCTTTTAAAATTTTACGAACGTGAACTGAGGTAAAGGAAAATAAGACACGAGTGTCTGTGCTAAGAGCCCACTGGAGAACCGGAACATCTACTGACTTGACTTCCTTCTTAATAAAGGTGTTTGAATGTTCTGCATATCGGCTTCATAGGAATCCAGCTGAAATAGCCTTCCTATGATGCCATATGCTCTAAGATTGGAATCACGTAATATGTCTTCAGGTATGCCTATCATCGACATAATATCTGTGAATGAAGAGGATCAACAATGGCTGAATACATCTACTACTCACCCAAATGTGTTCGCTGAATCCAATTCAGATGCGCAAACCAATACTTAAGTCCCATTGGATGGATTTTGAACCAATGAAGGCAGAGCTACAATGTTCTCAACATCAGTGATTTCTGGAAATGATGTACAGCCAGATAACGAGATTGTGACGTCATTCAAAGCATTAGAAGATAAAGAAGGGACAAGGAGACTGTCTTCAGTGTCGTAACCAATAGCATCATGTGAACCAGGCAGCCATGTTGTGACGTCATTGACCAATGTAGGGTAGATAAAGGTGTTATCTTCATCGTCCATGCCAGGTATTGGGGTCATGACGTATTTGGAAGGATATTGGAAGGACCAAGGGTAGACTGTGCTATCTCCAGTATAGCTATCACAGCTACTAACATTGTGGAAGTCAGGCCAGATGGCGCGAGATGATTAAGTTGGTTTTGTTCCAAGAAAGGGACGGAGAAGCTGTCTACTGCATTATAACCCTCCTGATTTAAGCCTAAACCATCATCAGCGTAGAAGCCAGCCAGTGAAGGTGGGACATCATTCAGTGATTCTAAAGAAGCGAAAAAAACAACAAAGATGTCCTGATTATACTCTCATGAAATGTTCCTCCTCCTCCATTTTTACCCAATGATTAGGAGGCTCCATTTGATGGCTGTTGGAGGTAAAGAGTACCCAAGAATCGCATTACTTTTGCTAGTGTAATTAATGAAGTATCCAGAATTTCCCATTGGGTCTATTCCCTACTATCTCAACAAATGGTCTCTCTCTACTCTCCTCAGAAACACATGCAAAGTAATACGAAAATGGTTATCAACAATGGAATTTGAGCTACTTACCTTGTTGGATGGTTGCTGGACTGCACTAGAGTCGTCAAGATTCTCCTGGTCACTCGGTTCAGGTACAACATCTTGTTCACTGTCAACCACCGACTCTGATTCACTGACCTCGTTTGATGGTTGTTGGACTACACAAGAGTCGTCAAGATTCTCCTGGTCACTCGGTTCAGGTACGACATCTTGTTCACTAGTGTCTTCAACTATTGATAATGGCCTGCTGATCACTTCATTTTCTTTATCTTGGTCCAACAAAGTAACTTTCGACTCCTTAACAACACAGGTGACACGACGTGAATCACAAACGTTATTGTTGAATATATCCTCGAGGTTGACTGACACAGAATGTCTTTCTTCCAGTTTCTGTGCACCTTGTAGATCATTATCATAAGCCAACGCAACATTTCTGTCCCTTGTATTCTACGATTGGGTACAACATTTCAAAAACAAAGCAAACAAACGAACAAACAAACAAAAACAAATATGAAAGATTAACAATCTGGAGCGCATCGATAGCGCATCGAAATGTTTCAGATCGGGATTAACCGATCAAATTTGTTTTAAACACAAAATTTTGATCGCTTTTTATGTCATCAGTAATACTAAAAAGCTATTTCCTTAATGTTAACATAGTTTTTCAATCGAGTTATATCTTGCACTGTCCGCGATAATTTGTAAATGAAAAATTAAATGGAATTATGACGTCATAATTGTTAGATGCGCTGTTGCGCGTCCTAAATGCAAGCAAAAGGGGCAGCGGTTTTCCGCACCATAATAGAACGCAGAATAACAAACACAGGCTTACCAAGCATTGATTTTCGAACCTCCCAAATAGGAATGAACTTTCCTAATAGGTGTCTGTTTAATGTTAGGAGTTATACTTCTAAAATAGTTTTATTATTTCGTTGCTTTAAGTTGAATAGTTTAATTTTGAAGAAGAGAAAGACAAAAGGCATCATTAAATCCCTGAAACACTTTTTCTGGAAATTTAATCTGAGAATCGAACCGCGAAAAAGGTTTTTTTTTTTAAAGTCAAATGCTATCGACTTATATCTTTATACTTAAAATTATGTTTCTCTAGTATTGATTAAAACTTTTTTAAAAAACTTAAAAGTCCCAAGCTTTCGGACAGTCGTCCATCATCAGGGTGATCATAGATGGGCAAAATACAATATATATAGAGAGCGAAATTTGAATAACAATAGTATAAAAATATAACTTAAGTTCAAATCATGAAAATATTTGAAAAATGTCCCTAAAACAACAAGCTCTTAAAACACATATAATACAATAGAAACATTCGATAAATATACATTAAAAAAATCAAGATTTTACTCCACCATCTTGGATCTTACTCCACCATCATTGCGAGTTAAACCTGCAATTAAGCTTCAAGCCAAGATTCTAGTGATTGGGTCGTGAATATGTCTAGTAAGGATTTAAGTGACAAAGAAATCTCTCTACTTAAGAAAGATCTAAAATTTGCACCAGCCCGGCCAAAAGCCATTCCTAGATTATTGCCGAAGTTGAGAGTGCGATCTATCATTGTACGGACATCGAAAAGGCAAAGATCAGATCTGAAGTTGTGAACATTTTAAAACAAGCGCAAGTCCCGAAGGACAACATGACAAAGGATGAACGAAATACTCTTAAAGAGTTACGACGGGATAAAGACATTATCATTTTACGAGCAGACAATAAAACCGTCGTCATGGATAAAGTGTTATGTGAAGAAAAAATGACCAACATGTTGAGCGACGAAGAAACTTACAAAGTACTTGATAAAGATTCTGCTAAGCGATGCGAAGCAAAATCTCTTTATAAATCTCTTTATTTAATCTCTTTATTTAAGTGCCTAGTCGTTCTAGCGCTTTCGCACTAATTGGGGGCACTATCACTCATACACACTACTACCACATTGACTCTTTTAAGCATACAACTCTCAGCTCACGTGTTGACTTTTACGGAGGGAGGAAAACCGGAGAACCCGGAGAAAAACCCTCGTGGCACATCTAACAAACTCTACTCACATGTGGCATCCACAGGGCTCGAACCAGTGACCCGACCCGTTGGACCACAGTGGTGAGAGGCGAACGTTTTACCGCTATGCCACCCATGCCACCCATAAAGAACTGTGTTGTATCAGAGCAAAGTTGAAAACCTTATTACTACCACGGAAAGCTAGACTTGTTGAGAAGCTTTATAATAAGTTGAATACAACTGATGGCATCACTCCTAGAATTTATGGCCTACCAAAAATCCATAAAGCAGAGGCGGAACCAGGGGGGGTGTCCATAGGTGCACCGGACACCCCCCAAGCGTCGGACATACTTTTAGGCAAAACCGAATTTGCGAATATTAAAACACGATCTTAACTTAAAAAAACTTACATGGTAATTGATTTTAAACTAATTCTGATCACAACTGGGAGTTGGGCTCCATCTGCAGGGGGCCACCATTTTGGAGGTGACGTCATCTTTCAAAAGACCTACTTGGGATATGACGTCATCTCTTGAGAGACCTACTTAGGACACCCCCCTAACAAAATCCTGGATCCGCCCCTGTAAAGATAACGTTAGCTTAAGACCTATTGTAAGTTTTGTTGGCTCAACAACGTATGAATTGTCAAAATACCTTAGTGGCATATTATCCCCTTTGGTTGGCAATTCTGAATACCACATCCGTAACACTTATGACTAGGTGAACAAATCAAGGGATTTTATTATAGATGAGGATGAAGAATTGGTCTCTTTTGACCAGGCTTCATTATTTACGTCTATTCCAACTAACATGGCCATTGAAACAGCGAAGGTAAGATTGGAGAGAGATGACACCTTACAATAATAATAATAATCTTTAATCCTTTAAAATATCAAATAGATACATAGGATACAAACAAATACAAATATACCACAT
>WUAP02125281.1:3454-15062 GCA_015163945.2 Stichodactyla helianthus | reverse complement strand
TCAATCTTGTACTTAGTTGTGAACAAGGCTAAGTTGAAGTTCTAGTTGCACTGGAAGGTACAGACCTAAGTAAGGAAAGTGGCCGAGTAAGGAATCCCTACTGAAAGCCACACCGACTAAGGTCAACCTGGCTTTGCCTTAGTTTGTGATCAAAATGCTCAACTTGTAGAGAACGTCTAAGAACAAGGATCAATAAAACGAGCTCGGCAGTCCAGAGATTCTTTGTCGTACCGTAGTCTTACAAAGTGAATTTATTTTCCCTAGACAAGCGTACTTTTTATTATCAAACTCTATAGGAGAATTCATTTCAGAACGAGGGAATTCCTCGTTGAATTTCGCGAGAAAAACGATATCGCACGAGTCGCGAGGTGACGTGGAATTCCCGAGTCAGGAAATCAATTCTCCTTGAATCTCATAACGTCTACAGTAACAACATCATAATATTCTATCGAATATGATGTCACTTGTCCCTTCATGCACACTTTCTACTCAGTTATTATTATTCCTTTTATTATTTTACTATTGTCACAATGGTCATATTGTGAGCAACGATTATGCGGAAATTTGTATTTGGTACTGGGTTCACACTTTGCAAAATTCCGATGGCTCCTTAAAGAAAGGTGTTATCCCAAAATTATGTCATTAAGAAGCCAAGTACATACCTAGATTTGAGGCGTACTCCACACGTATCGTCTTATGCCTGCATGTAGTAACCTGTCGGTGTGAACCGTATGTATCTCGCTGGCGGTGTATTATATTCTGCAAATAACGCCTGACGACCGTTGACCCATCAGTATATTACCCTGGAAAATCTACAACAACAAGAACAACAACAACGACAACAACAACAGAAATACATTAGGCACCACAAGTTGCTTATAAGAACCGGACCCATTGTAGCACTTTAGAAACGATGTTGGATTTTTTTTTTTGATTCCTGCAAGTTCTGGATTTAGGATTCCGGGACCGAGCAGGATATGCATTGTACATCACCCATTTCGGGTTCCTAATTCGGATTTTTCATGTCTTTTTTCTGTTCCAGCCGCAATTTTCTCTT
Organism: Stichodactyla helianthus; assembly: GCA_015163945.2. Lineage (NCBI taxonomy): Eukaryota > Metazoa > Cnidaria > Anthozoa > Actiniaria > Stichodactylidae > Stichodactyla > Stichodactyla helianthus. The sequence continues at coordinate 14,005 of WUAP02125281.1, read as the reverse complement.
ACGTGAGAAAGCTGTGTGAGGCTAACATTCCTACTTCGACATTTATGCGAGTCCGCTTATACAGTCGATACGACAAATTACCTTACTTTATATCTGCACTAGAAAAATTGTCTTGGCGTCTGATTCAGCTCGTGCATGCTAAAAAATTCCTGGAATAGTAAAAAAGGACTGGAAAATAATTCACCAAGTAGCTATCAGTGGTCAGCCATCCGAGTACTAACCCAGCCCAATCGGGCTTGACTAACTTTGTCCAAAGCACCACGCATTTTACCACTCGTCTATCGATTGCAAAGAATTGCCACAACAATGCATGCGAAAACAATGCACAACAAAGACAAGGTTATTTTTCGCTTTCAAATCAACGTGAACCGTGGTTAGAGCAAGGGGTTGGTCGTATATGGTCTGGGAACCGGCCAGCCTCTCCCCTGATGCTTCGGCAAAGATTCTCTACTCCCTAAGATGACGGAACGGCACCTAATCGCCGGTCAAGCTCGGAAATCCATACTGCGCCTCAGCTTTCAAGGAAATGTCTCGGGGGTATGGTTAGTGTGTTCTCAGTATTTTTGAATGAATTACCGTGGCAGACCAGGGTTCGACTCCTAAAGGGTCATATTTTCAATTCTTCATTTTTTTTCATTCCTTTTCTCTCTCTCTCTTTTTTTAAGTGAACAAACATGTCTTCAACAAAAATGTTTTCAACTATTATTAGTCCCTTTACACTATTATAATACTTCTCATTTTACTAAATTATCTTACTATTTTTACATTTTTTCCCACAAAAGATATAGAACAAGACTAAATGCATTCTCAGTCAAGATAAAACATATTACTTTTTTAGTAATTTATAAATTTGTTTCTCGATAGACTTGAGTTGTTACGATCACATACACACCACACACACATTGCGGTCACCTCCTTCCCTCCCCTCCAGAAGCTATGACAATCGCAAATGTTGTTTTTACGGAACAGGATTATTCAAAAACTAAGAAGAAAAGCGAAGTCTGCTGCTATTAATCCTGAGCATGTAGTCCTTAGCAATTTGAACAACACTCTTCTATATTCCTTATTTAGAATAGAGAGCTAGTACTTTCGTCTGCCACTCAAGCCTTGAGAGAGATAAATAGGCCATTTGCATGATGGCGTTATTTTACTACCAAGACAAGAATCCTTTGTCAAAATGCTTTCTTATTTGGATTTCTCTACTCTCCTGGTAGTAAAGAGACAATTGTTAAAATTTGCCTGACAATAGAAGCCACTCAAAGCGTTCTGGTCTTGATAGTAAATTATGCCATAATGCAAATGGCTTATTGGATTCCCCTTGCAAAGAAAAAACTATTGACCGCTGCATTTTAGTTTATAAATGTTTAAATTACTTGATTGAATATGTTAAAACCAACTGGGGTCTGTTTTGAACAGTTCCCCACTCTTCTAAAGATTGGAATTCTTTAGATTTAGAAACTAGCAACATTGATAATTTTAAATTTTTTAAAAGAAGCTTTTTGATATTTTCCCTTAAATTCACATTTTATCTCATTATCCATTATTGCATATTTTAAGATTTTAGATAAATTTTATTAGATAGATTTTCTTTAGCTTTAGTTTTATTAGTTGTTTATATTATTACATTACTGTAGTTTAGTTAGGACCTAGTGGAGTTTAGTGGAGTATCCTCAGTAAATATGATTAATATTATTATTTTATTTTCCTTGCATTCCTTGTAATTCTTGTTCTTCCAAACACCCCATAGATGCTATTATAGGAACTTGACTCGCCAACCGAGTTCTCCGCGAATATCGGAGCGGTTTCGGTTTGTGTGGGGAACACATCAGAAGGAAAAGGATAGGAAGAATGCAGTTTAAGATCTTATGTAAATCTTAATTTTCTTAGTATAAAAATTTCTAAAGTGGAAATAGGAGTTAGGATTATAACATATACATGCTACCATTCATAATGAGAATTTCCATGGTATGATATTTGTCAATTATTTTCCAGTGTCTAGTGGGAAAAAACGGTCGATTCAGGCAGGAGGTCTGAAGAGAGGCCGCCTTCTATTTTTTGTATTTTTTCACAACCTCAAGAATCAACGCTCCACCATGGGCCCCTTCGACTGAGGAACAAATATCTAAAGCCGTTAACGAAGAATTATTTTTTATGTCTACTGACGCACCATGCTTCAAGAGCAATTCTACAATTTGAACGTCGGCGTTCCTGATTGCTGAAAATAGAGGCGTTTCTCCTTCAGAATCCAGAGCATTCACATTCGCTCCTTTGTCAAGGAGTAGCTTGACAATATTTTGGTCTACGTCGTGATGCGCGCAGGCATGATGCAAAGGCGAGTAGAGGCTTAGTACTTCTTGAGCATTAACGCAAGCTCCTCTTTGAATAAGGTTTGTTGCAGCTTCCATGCTGCTGTGCCGATTTTCAGAGCTGCAGGCAAACAACAAAGGGGTCAAGCCATAAAGATCTCTAGATTCTATGACTGCACCTGCATCGAGAAGAGTGTCAATAATTTCTGCATCTCCAGCGTGATGTAATGCCTGCCTTCCTTGCCTATCAACCATGTTAATGTCAGCTCCAGAGCGAAGTAGAAACTCTACAATTGGTTTATTTCCTGGAATACCTGATGCAATAATCAAGGGGGTATCTCGAACGCGCGCCCTTGCGTTGACATCACATCCGGAACTAAGTAAAAGCTTAGCTATATCTTTAAAACCTTTCTTTGTAGCGTAAAATAAAGCGCTGTATCCAATGGAATTGCGGTCATGAACGTTGGCTCCTTTCTCAAGGAGGAGTTTTATGTTTTCATAATCACCTTTCTGTGCAGCGCAAGTCAAAGGCGTATCTCCAAATGCAGTCCGCGCGTTCACGTCTGCGCCATTTTCACAAAGAACTTTGGTCGCTTCTGATTTTCCATTCAAGGCAGCAAAGTGTAAAGGCGCTTTACCACGAAAGCCTTTTACATTGACATCGCTGCCATTAGCGATTAGAGCCATAACAGACCTTGCATTACCAGATGCAGAAGCTGAGTGAATTGCCAAGTTGTACTGAGAATCCATGATGTCAGCATTCGCACCACGAGACAGCAAATACTCAACCATGTAACTTGTATTGTAAGCACTGGCAAGAATCAGCGGAGTCGCAGATTTATCTTCAGGATCTCCTGATAAACTGTTGACCCTTTCACCACGTTTTTGTAGGATTTCCATTTGGTATACGTGGCCCTGCTTAGCTACAGCATGTACCATGGATTTTGGCGGTGATGGTCCCACAGCCTTCTCAATCATATGTAACATTTGTTGTCTTCTCAGAGATTCGTGAGATTTCGTAACCAATTCCTCTGGGAGCTTGGCATCGTCTTTATGAGAACAAGTCTTGATAGACAGGGCAATTAGAGTATCTAAATGACTTGGGCTGCAAGTTAGAATTACACTTAGCGTCTCTAGATCCCCACTGATACAAGAAACGTGTAAAAGACTAAGGCCAGTTTTTTCTGGAGTGACGACGGCGTGAAATGCAAGGAATTTTAAGGTGAGATGTTCAGATACGTCAGCATCCATTTTGCTATAACTTCACCTTATGGTAAAATATCAGTAAAATGTCTCGTTAAAATCTGTCTATTAAAACCTATTATCATACTCTGGTTGACACTAATGGATGGCTGTCACTTCCATCTTTCAAATCATAGACTCATCTATGGGATGTTACATGCAGGGGTGCCCATTTACTAGTAGGGGTGGTGTTAAAGAAAGAGATGCTCAGACGCACCTAGTATAGGGGGCTGGGGTGTAAAATATTGGGATGCTCACCTTGAGGGGAATGTTACATAGAAGGGTGCCCATCTAGTGGTGTATGTTTTACAGAAAGGGCTACTTATCTAGGGGTGGTATTACATATAGGGAAGTTGCACATAAGGACATTAACCTTGGGGGATGTGAAATAGAGGAATACCCAACTACAGATGTTGCTACAAAAGGGCACTCATCTAGGGGTGGTGTTACATGTATAAAGATGCTCACTTAGGGGTGGGGAGGTACATATAAGGACTCTCACCCAGAGGGATGGGGCTGTAAACATAGGGACAGGCAGGTAGACAGATTTTATTTTGATTTTTGTACTATTGTACATCAACTATTGTCCAAATAAACTGAATTACATTGATTATTATATTAGACCTCAAAGCTACTGTGTAGCCTGGAGGTTTAATTGCTAAGTTTCATTCAATAATGTGGTGTTAATTTAATCTTTTAACTTAATACAATAATAACCTTATTGCATTTTGGGACTCTCACCTAAAGGGCAGGGGTTAGGTGTTAAATAGGGATGTTCACCTACGACAGTGTTACACATGGTGATATAGCTATTTCAAAAAAGGTTGACAGAGCAAATGGGGAATGGTTATTGGTGACTGGCAATTGCATGACCAAAATGAACTGTGGAGCAATAAGAATTTCTTTGTAATCATTTCCAAAACCCTAAATAATACCTGCTGAAGATCTTTGCTGAATGGTGCAGGCATTCTTTAGGTATTTCAGATGCAATTGCCAATCACCGATTGCCATTCCCTGTTCATCCTGTCAACCTTTTTTGAAATATTTATATATGGATGCTAGACTAGGGGAGAAATACATTACACATGACACCCAACTGGCGGAGGTGGCATTAGACACATTCTGCAACTCTCATTGGTATTCTGCTGAAACAGGGCCAAGTCCAGTATATTATCTTATACGATACATAGCAGTCGAGGAACCAAGCACAAATACTCCTACTCCTAAAGGGATGATAATCTCCAATGTAGCAAAATATGCTCATGACTGCTTCAAACTGAGAAAGACTTACAAAATGAAATAGTGTTTCAAATAACCCAGTAAAATTATATAAAATAAACAACCATCCTTCAATGTTTACAGTGAAACAATGTATTCATTGAGGATTGGTTATCACTTATTTATTTACTTTTATTTGGATGCAAGTTTATGTACAAACTAGTGCAAGACTCCAGGTAATAAAATCTGTCTGTCTGTCTGTCTGTCTGCAGCCATTTCTAGAGTTGTTATGCAACACTCAAAACTAAAAATGGCTGTGAGGGTTACTACAGGGATGGTGGAGCAATTCTGAAAGTGTGCATGGTGGGTGGGTGGGTGAACCTAGTAAATCCTTACTGCTTTATACTAGAGTACGTATAGGAGTCAAACAACCCAGGGGAAATTGAAATAGCATCTTGCTCCTTGGGTCGGGCATTTGACAAGTAAGTCTTAAGTTATTTAAGCTAAAAGTTGTCCCCAAATTACCTTTAAGCTTAATATAGTCCATAAACACATGGCTATATATATTATCGGTAAAAAAAATTATGATTATACAGCAAGAACTATATTAAGACCATTACCTTGTTAAAACGACGCTGAATTTTCAATAAAACCAAGTAAAATACAGCCTGTAGAGATAGAGAACCGAAAGAATCAACTGAAACCACAGGGAGCCCAAGCTTCTGATTTTGTGAATGTCTTAAAAATGAAGAAATATGAAAACAACAATGCTCTAAAATGTTTGTATAGGTTTTACATGCCCTCTAGAGTGTTCTTTATCCCTTTTTACATGGAAGGAGGTTTTTTTTAACCGAAAACTGGTGGTAAAAAGGTGGTGAACTGGTGAAACTGCTGTTTTATCTTGCCCAGCGGTAAACCTTTTGGTGACAGGAGAATGGATCACTATCCCGTTTTCCAAGATGGCGGACCAATCAGAAGATAAAAGACCAAAGTTTGGAGGTCGATTATTGACAGATCCTTCCAAGGTTTTTGAGCATAATGCCTGGTAAGTTATATGAATGAAATAAAGTAATAGAATAATTTATTTCGATGTGATATCTCATTTATTGTTTAATAAATATTTTGAACTTTTTATATACCGGTATCTACACTCTCTAAAAGTATATTTTTTCATAAATTCTTACTTTAAGAACGTTGATCTTAAAATAATAAGGGACTGGTCATTATTTATCGAGAGGGGGGCTGGTGCAAATGGAAAAGTGTCTTGCACAGCTTTTAATGGCCCTACCCCCCTTTCCACATACATTCTCTTAAAACACTTTCCACAAAGCTTGCATGAAAATATATGACCCACCCCATATTTTCACCACCCCCCCCCCCTCGATAAATAATGACCAGTCCCTAATAAAGAGTTTCCCATTTTAAGGAACAACGATTGGTTACTTATTTTAAGAACATTGAACTATTATTTTTTGATATAAAACTTGATCTAACTATTATTTTAAGAAGTCAAGTTCTCTTGATTTAAGAACAGTGTCTTTCCTAAATCATGAACTATTTAAGACTTATTTACTGGGACCGAGGGAAACAGTATGTTTTGTGGTCCCGAGACCGCTGATGTTTCCCGAAGTGAAAAAAAAAATAGAGTAGAATTTTGCAAACGCACGCACTAATGTGGTGATTCTGGTTGTGATATTTTTTCAGTCACGTGACTTCTGGTTTTGTTATTCCCAGTCCACAACATAATATTGCCCTCCCAGACTTGCCACCAGGGAGACAGTCAAACTTCTTCACGTTCACATGATACACTCTCGATCAATTGAAATTGAGGAAAATTGAACTTTGACACTTGGTATATAATAATATTCCTTATTTTGAGTACCGAAACATTCTTATCTGGGGAACTTAAAATATGAATGTTTTTTCTTAAATTGAAAAAATCTACTTTTAGAGTGACACGATTAGGTTTTAGCTAGTTTTCCTTGGCAAGGTTTTTTTTTTTTTGCTCCTTTTCTGCTCATGTGGGTGGCAAAAATTGACAATTTTTTTCTTGGAAATTCTCCTTGTTCTAAAACTATCATATATGGAGAGACTTGCATAAGAAGACTTGTCAAACAAACCTGTCAAAGAAAAACTTGTATATTGTTCTTTTATACACCTATCAATTTAATGTTAAGCCAGCCAGGGGGGGGGGAGGGAGTGGGAGGAAGGCCGGGCCTATGATAGAAATTTGACTTGATGTGCTGTCCTGTGGGCTGAGATATTAACTGGACACTTTCCCAAATCAGGGATGTTTGAAAAGAAATAGGCAAATTTTCTCTATATTTGAACAATTGTTTTAGCCCCAGGGGCAGGAATTTGACTGAAAACTTCATAAAGAAATAAAATCCCAGCCATTGGCCTGGTAGTATCGTCCTGTATGGGTTAACCAAGTGCATCATAGGTTTCCAAACACACAAGTGGGAATTTTTTGAGGATTTTGGTTGGCCTCACTTAATAAAAAAAAAAAAAAAACAAGTGGTCCTGGCAAGTATTGAACCAGTGAACCCTTTATATATGCTATCCCAACCACTAACCCTAAACCTAACCAGTACACCACGAAGTGATTTCGCTTGGTTGGACTCCTTTTTTTCTGGTATTTAAAATGTTAGTTCATTAGCATTTGATAAAATTATGAATATATAATGAATATATTATATCATATACAACGAGATATGCACGAATAATCATCGGAATCAATTTGCATACGGAGAATTGGTATTTGAATAAGTTCCCCTGAGGATTCCCATACACAACTATATTACCATTGGCTCAGCCTCTCTCCCCCTGCCACTGCTTAAAATTGATAGTTGCATTAAAATATATTGTAGATTGGGCTTTAACCTTACAGGTTTTACCATTCATGTCCTGCTTAATATTACAGTATTCAGTGATCACTCTTTGTGATGTTGTTTGCTATGTCATTTATCTCAGGGATAATGTTGACTGGGACTCTGAACAAGAACAACAAGCATTAAACAAAATCATGGAAAATTCAGCCATGAAAATAGAGAGTAATATGAGAGGTATATAAGGCCTAGTACATGACAAAAGTTCAAGTCTGAACTGGGTCTAAGCTTATATGATGTCTTAAAAGCTAACTGATATACAAATTTACTGATTACTATGAGGAGGTTCTTATAGTAAGAAAGGAGGGAAGGGTATAGAATGATCCCAGATCCATAGATACTGTTGCTACATTGGACAACCCAAAACGTTTTATTGAGATTTTGCTATGAAATAAATATTAATTACTAAAATTCATATATGGTTTAGTTTTATAATGTGTAACATGTGAAAACATTGACACAAATAGCCAATAAATGTTTAAATGTCCCTGAAATTGAGGGGTTTGTAGTTTTGTTTGTCTGACCCTCCATATTCCTTTGGGGAAAACTTTTAATACACTCTCATTGGTGGCACTAGTGTTGACAGGATTGGTCTATTTCCAAGTGAAAAGTCCCTAATAAAATTAAACAGAAGAAATTTATGATCATGGCAACATCATGTAAATTATTATGAGCTTTCTTTCAATTTTTCTTTTTGTTTTTCAGAAAAATATGAAAATGAAGCTAGCAATTTCTGGGATGAATTTTACACTCAGCATCAAAACAGGTTAACTTAATCAAAGCATTATAAAATTTCATCTATATCTCCTCCTTCATTTTATACAATTTCCCCATGTATTTTTTATTTTTAAGATTTTTTAAAGACAGACACTGGTTATTCACAGAATTTCCTGAGCTTGGCACAACCACTAGTCAAGATTTTGAATCCTATAAAGATACACATAGTAATCTTTTAGAGCAAAATAATGCTGATTTCCAGAATATGCAAGTTCAGACTGATACATCTCAACAAGAGGATGGATCATTGAAAATTTCTGCACAAAAGAAATATGTGCTGGAGGTAAATAATCAGGAGATCAGGAGCACACCAGAAAGCAAGAAATTTAAATGTTAACTGTGATAAAAATGTTTATTGATATTTTATGATCATTGAGAGATGTGGTGTTGGGGGGGGGGGGGGGGGGAGAAAGGGGCAACAAGCTGAAGGTTGAGTTGTCAGAAGTGACACAGGCTGGAAATTATATGCACAAGGTCATTATTTCAAAATTGAATGTTATAGCATGAATTCAATATAAAGTCTTTTATTATTACTGATTAATGTCATTTTTATTCAATTAGAACATAAGGCATACACACTTCACATTTCCCATTATTTTAGAATAATCTGTAGTTAATGTCCATTTGTTGACCTAGTAATTGTGAGTTACAGTCTATTACTCTGAACTACACAGGTAGGATGTGGTGTTGGTAATACAATATTTCCAATCCTTGAGGCCAATAAGTAAGTAAAACTTGATTTGTACTTTTTAGGAAAAAATGTAAAGAATCTCCATAGTCTTACTGAATCAGAGATTTACACCTATTTAAAAAAAAAGGCTGTCAGTCTGCAATCTGCATTGTGAAATCTGGGCCAGACAGTTTGCTAAAGTGTAGGTCATTGCTCAAAGGTTATGTCATTGATTAAGTTAGGCGTATGTAACAAGTTGTAAAAAAAGGGAAAGTGTTTTTATATTTTAATCAGCATGTTCTTGGGTAGAGGTTATTCTTTTCCAACATTTTCCTACATTTTGTCCTTTTATCTTCTTTCTTTGACAGTGATCCTAACTTATTTGTGTTTGGTTGTGATTTCTCAAAAACTGCTGTAGACTTGGTGAAAGTAAGTAGATTTGTTGTTTTAAACAAAAATTCTCAAATGTACAGTAAATTAAATTTAGTTATTTGTGTGATGCATTAGCAGCTGTGTCAGATTATGGAAAGAAGTAACAGACATTTTCCAACTTCAGATTAACATAATGTCAATAAAGGTCAACAACAGAAGCTAAGTAACGTGTAAGAGGAACCATACATGTAGCTTGAAACAGAGGAAGAAAAATAATGTGATCCACTAAAAGTGAATTTTTAAATAATATACTCTAAGTTTCCAAAAAAGTGATTTGGAAATTCATGAATTGAATTAATCAGCTTATTTAAAAATAGTCAACAGGGATTTGAATAGAGTGGATTTCATATGAGTGGGAAATGACATAGCAAATTTGTAGCCATACTGTAGCTGTACCATACTTTGCTGACTACGCATGGTGATTGTTTGATTCACATGAAAACAATGGGAAGCCAATCTTATGGCACACCGTACCTTGTATGTGCTGTAAGTCAGTGCCATATATATTTCCACTCATAGGAAAAGTGCTTTAAGTGATTTAACATGAATTGTGACCACAGGAACATCCTGACTACAGTCCCAACCGCTGTCATGCCTTTGTATGTGATGTCACTCAAGAAGATTTTGTATATCCTTTTCCTGATGGAAGTCTGGATATCATATTATTAATATTTGTACTTTCAGCTGTCCAACCAGATAAGTGAGTACAAATAATTAATCTGATATTTTCTGGCCTCATTTTGGATTTTGAAAGTCATTTACAGGCATTTGTTTTTTGTCTTTTTATTTCAGGATGCAGACTGTTATAACAAGATTGGCAAAGGTAATTCCCTAACATAGTCTTCTTAATATCAAAATTTTCAAAAATTTGCTTTAATTGTTAAAAAAAAAAAAAAAGAAAGAAAGGAAAAAAGAAAAGAAAAGAAATTTCTGTAATTTCTGTATCACACTTTCATTAAGTTTAAGTTTTCTCTCTCTTTTTTTTTTTTTTTTTGGGGGGGGGGGGGGGGGGGGGGGG
>WUAP02125270.1:0-15062 GCA_015163945.2 Stichodactyla helianthus | reverse complement strand
AAAAAGACAAGCACTGTTAATGAGCAGTACGCTACTGAGTCTGCGTACGTTGTTTACGATTACGACGCTAGTGTGAATCAGGCTTAACGCATCACAAAATTTTATTCTCTTCAACAGACTAATTGCATATGCAGAATCGCGATTCTATCATTTTAAATGGTTACAGACTACTTCGGATGATGTGTAGCATTAATCTGAATATTTTTAATTGAACGTCTCAAACTTGAATTCAATGACTGTCTGTGTTTGGTCGGTCGCTCCCAATGTCGTTCTGTGTCCAAGCTAGGACCGTCTCCCTTCTCGATTTCGGACAAGATATAACTTTAAATCTTTAGCGTATAAACTCATTCAAGTACCGTACTCGCAATCAATTATTTCTGTATTGCTGTCAAAACAATCAAAGCCACATAACAGGCCGCGCGCGAAAGACGCGCGTGGGATCCTGAGTTTCGCTTTAAGCACGCCCTCTCACTACTTCCACGACACACCCTTTTAGCCAACTTCACAGCTGCGAGGCACAGAAGAACTTGCGGAATAACAGTCAATTTTAAAAGCGTTCTTTTCTAAATTTTGAATTTTAAAAGCCTAACTTCGATAGTTCTACCTTTATAATTATTTAGATCTAGAACATGAGTTAAGGGAACATGATCTTAGAAGTACTTAGTAAGGCTACCATCAGAATAAGTACAGTGTCCCGAACAAACAGATCTCCAAACTCGCTTTTATTGAAAAGCGAGTTTGGAGATTTTTAAATCGCCTCCAGATGCATTACCATGTTTTTTTCGTATATATTTCAATTTCAATCGATTCTTTTTTTACTGAGTTACAAAGACCTCTGCCAAAGAAATTAAATTTTGTCAAACGGTAATATTGCTTGTGTACATAATTTTGTACATAGGCACAAAAAAGACACACACAAAAAGACGCTTTTAAACGTTAAAAATAATAACTGCTTACGTTCGGCCAGGAATCGATCCAGGAAATTACATGATTGTATAACCTAATATAAAAATGTCTGGACTAGTTCCATAGCCGTCGGATCCAAGCTGAATAGTCTTGCGAAATCAGTCACTTATAACTCAATGTCTGTCATGTTGAGACGAGTTGTGGCATTGCGCGATCGGTATGGGGAATAAATTGGAGTTTCTGTGTGTGTTATGAGCATTTTTTTTTCAAGTTTCGAGGGAAAAAAAAAGTTGATACCAATAAGCCCCTCTTCTGTTTTGGCAGTTTTGGCGTGAGCCTTGTTCTTTTATTTGCACTTTTTTAAAATTAGCATAAAAAATCACGTCTTGAGGGCAAATTAGATGCACGTGGTATCCTCAGACAGGGAAATTTTAGCCGAAGAAAATAAAGCGTTTTTACTGAATGGCATGTACTTTGTTTGAGGCTAATTTTTTGCCATTCCCTACTTCTCAGCGTGACCTCTGAGAATTAAAAAACAATGGCTGGGTTGCGAGACGCATCTACATACGTGACTCAATCTTTCTAGATCTTTATATTCTCATGCAAATATGGAGCTAGCCCCCTGTCGTCCAGGTATTGCCAGAAAGCGTGTTGAATTTGAATAAATTATTTGCGGTGCAGAAACAACCAATTATAGAGCCGACAAAGTGTGGAACAGCCAATCAGAGACGTTCTTCCAGACCTGAATATATCATAACTTGAGCTGACAATCAATACGAGAAAACAGACAATAGTAGTGTCAATCATCGAACTGGGGGTTCGAATGGATTGATCAGCTTTTCCAAACCTGAAGTCAACTTTATGACCAAACCACTTGGTTTAACGTTTCCAAAAGCGCTCAGCTTTACATCCAACGAATATTTCGGCCCTGGAAGTTATTGTATTCGTTTGATCGGGATTTCAATTCTGTTGTAGAACAATATGTTGCTCATATAAATGGATGGACTGGCCTTGTAGTGTTGTTATCTCGTGTCTTGGCTTAATATTCGGCTCGGCATCTTTGCCTTAAACAAGACAGACTCCAATTTGTGGCTGGCATTTACAGGCTTTTCGCAAAGCTGGCGGCCTCCGAAGTAGAGAGTATGAACTCGAACAGCAAGCTGAAGAGGAAGAAGAAAACTCACGGGTCTGTTTTGATGCGTAAAAGTAGATTTCATGTTTCGTGTCAGATCGAGCGAAAGTTTGCGAATTCGTGAGAGCGAAGCGATCCGAGTCGTGTTGGTGTGATGTTTGTATGTAATTCTCACCTCTAAACTACCTTCTGATTTTGTAAAATACTTTTTATTGAAGTCAACAGGCACAGAAGACATTCTTTACGGCTACCAAATTCAACTTGAATTTATATTCGCTATCTTTCTTACCGTACATTTCCAGGCCTGGCAATCCGTCAAAGAGACACAGAGACCGTCTAAATGCGGAGTTGGATAATCTGGCTCGATTGTTACCTTTTCCCGAGGAAACTGTGACGAAGTTGGATAAAATCTCAATTCTTCGACTCACAGTCAGCTATCTGAGGGCGAAGAGTTTCTTCCAAGGTAAGCTAGACCGCTTCAAAGTTGATTTAATACTTTTCACCTTTCTTGACGTCTGGAAATAATATGTATTTGTGATAATTGAAACGTTTCTGTTGACTCGTGCACCAATGTGTTAAAGACGTCAATTCTTCTTCTATTCTTTCATTCTGAACAAAATTCGAGGAATTCTTGGCTAAATTCTTTTTCGAGTTCCCGTACAAGCGAGTATATCGTCTCTCTCCACCAGAGCTTGAACGCCTTGGTTTACCACAATTCATTATTATTGGTGTTCATTTATTCCTCAAAACCTTCTACGCCGTTCACCCGCTCGATCCCTCAACAAGGCTTAGACAATTTAACCGGGTAAATAAACCTAAGGCAAGGAAGATTTTCTTTGTCATTTTTATTTGTATTCTTTGGGCAAAAGGTTAGAAAGGTCAGAAGCTGTGGCTGCGTTTACCAAGCCGACGAAATTTTGTGTAAATGAAGGAACGGCATTGGAAGTTGCGAAGGCACGTACAAATACCCATCGCCCAGGGCTACAGCTATCAAATCTCTAGAAATTCGAAACTACATGTATACACGGCTATAATATTACGTATAATGCTATCGAGAGAACGTTTTATTCTTTTATTTAACGAAAATGTTTGTTTTCGAAATTCAGGATAAAACATTAAGGCAGAAATTTACAATAGCGTCTGTGATTCGTAACAAATGGAATTCTAATGTTGGCATTCCGATATTAAGACTTCATGATGATTTTCATATTCATGTATCTCGTTGGAGTTCAAAGCGACGTATTGTCCGAGGAAGTCTAATTCGGACTTGTAATAGTTTCGGCTTATTTGGTCCTCTTCACACTTTTCTACTGTAGCACGGAAATCATGACGCCAACGTTGCTATTCTGGTCTCACGAATTTTCTTCGAACTTGCTCAATATTCAGTCCCAAGAATTTTTGAAAAATACCACAGAAAATTACGGGAAAGATTTTCTTTTTTTGGCTCGCATGATTAAAAATTCAACAACTCGGATAAATGCATGTCTGTTTGCTTACTGGCGCGTCTACTTAGCAAGAAATAAGTTGCAATTCGACGCCTTTGAAATTAAACCCTAAATTTATTCCCCGTAATACAAATAAAGAAGCGAAGTTTCACACAAATAAACCTTAAGTCGGGTAATTATTTTCAAAACTCGCTGGAACTAGAAGACAATTCGTGCTAAAGACCAGTTCTTTGGATGAAAAGGTGATCGTGTATGAAAATGGTGGTTTTGTGTGGAAGGGTTGCTTTCAGACTTTCCATTACTGAGTGTTGTCGTGCAAAATTTTGTCACGCAGACTTGAAAGGAAATGTTCATTATGTAAACTCACGCAACGAAATAATCTTTTCGAAGGCAAAGGAAAAACATATTTTGAAAAGAAAATCTTCTACAATTCGAGAATTTGAAAAGAAAGTTTGTAGTTTTTGATGAACGATGCAGTGTTGTGACGTCGCGCCGTGTCGCCAGCCCATGAAATCGAAAAACCTTTCAACTCAAGGTGCTGTTACATGTTACACTAGGCAATTTTCCCAGCAACTTGTCTCGCAATTTTGTTGCACAAGTTGCCCAAGACATTGCCTAGTGTAACATACCAAAAGTGTTTAGCTGAGTTCTACTTTTCGCAACGGTTGCGGCAACAAAATTGTGAAACACTTTTGGTATGTTACACTTCGGCAATGTCTTGTGCAACTTGTCTTGCAACAAAATTGCGGAGACAAGTTGCTGGGAAAATTGCCTAGTGTAACAGCACCTTCACGTCGCTCCAAGTTATTACATGTAAAAGCTTCCGACTTTTTACATGTATATTTTTCCTCCGACGTCATTTAACTTGGCTTGATAAACTTTTAAAACATAAGGAGTTCTTTTCGACTCCATGGGTGAAGTTAAAAACAACGAAATTACTAAACATGAAAATATGAAAACCATAAACCTCGCGTTACGAATTTCTTTTCATTGACTACCGGAATTTGACCTTTTAGATCCGTGTATGTACGTAATATTAACCGAGTCAATATAAAAAAAGATTCGACGTAATTTACTGGAATATTACACTTGGAATTCAGTACTTTTAACTGTATGACAAAAAATCCAAACGGAATCGTGCTTGGTTTTTGTAATGTTTTTTTTTGTTGTTGTTGTTGTTATTGATGTAAATAACTTTATTTAGCAATATCTGCGTTGTAAATTCCTATTGTAGTCGTTTGTATATGATAAATTATATGGTTTCTCAGCAAAATAAGTTTGATGGTCCTTCAACAACAGTACTTCAGTTTAATGGTCCAACTGAGGTTTTATTTACATAAGACAGAAGGCGAATTTAAAAATTGACACGTACGAACGCGGCTAGGAACGACGTTCCTTTGGTAAAGGTCTTGACCTCGTTTTGTCCTATAAAAAGTATTTTTCTAATCATTTGGCAAGAAATTCCTTTAGTTGTCAAGGAATTATTACGTGTGTTTTCGTACATCTATTCAAGCATAAAACCATTTCAGTTTAATACGAAAATTGAGCATTCAAGACAACATTTAACCCTTGATTTAATCTTATAGAATTTTATGATGTTATTACTGTAGATGCTATGAGATTCAAGGGGAATTCGTTTCCTGACTCGGGAATTCCACGTTGAATTTCACTCCAAAAACGATATTGCACTTGTCACTTCGTGACTTGTGCGATATCGGTTTTCTCGCGAAAGTCAACGAGGAATTCCCTCATCCTGAAATGAATTTTCCTATAGAATCACATAGCATAATTGTAAATCACGTGCTGATTGGTTGACAAGGGTGGTGATTTAGTGTGGAATCGGGGAGCTTTAGTTGACATTCGCATAGCATATGTACGTGTCAGCATATCAAGCTTTTCCTCTCGAGTTTTTCCTTTTAAAAAATGCTATATGATTCAAGGTAAATTGATTGGCTTGATTCGGGAATTCCACATTGAATTCCCTCGAAAAGCAGATATTGCACGAGTCGCTTTGCGACTCGTGCAATATCTGTTTTTCTTGTGAACTCAACATGAAATTCCCTCGTCAGCCAATCAATTTACCTATAGAATCCATTTGGTGTTAATACTGATTAATGCTATTAAAACTATTTCAAACATATGGTTGTCCAGGAAAAAATCTATGCCCTTTGGATAATGTATTAGAGATGTTATTTTAATTTGCATTGTGGTTATTTCCAAATTTTGTTCAGATTCATTGTACTATGATTGTAATTCCAGTTTAAAATATTCATACTTTCTTTGTATCTTAGTTATAATTGTTAGAACCCATTTTAGGGATTTTACTTCTACTTGTACAATTACATTTTATTCTATATCAATAGCTATTACATACAAAGTTCTCCCTCCATTTTTTCATATTCTTTTCAACAGTAAATGGAAAAAATTGCCAAGAAGAAACTTGTGAAGACCTTGTCAGAGAGTTTGAGGGAAATGGTTTGTTTTCTCAGTTATCTCTGGAGGTAAGAGATTTCTCTAACTACCATTAATTTATGGTTACAGTAAATTATTTTTGTGAAAAAGTTGTCCAAGTTCATTATAGCTATTTCAAAAAATACTGATGAGGGTGAATGGCGAATGGTGATCAGTGACTGGTGATTGGTGATCGAACAACCAAAATGAACTGTGGAGCAGCAGTAAGAATTTCTTCGTATTCATTTCTAAAACCCTAAATAATAGCTAATAATAGTTTTTCTTCTTTTAAAAGTTTTTAAATTGGCTATATTATGAACATTATGGTTAAATGTATGAATGTTGTGGCTCATTCTGTTATGGTTTATAGAGTTCTGAAGGTTGCAATTCATGTATCTTAATAAAGAGTAATGTTTTTTTGAACCGTCAAAAACAAAAATACAGGGATATTTTGAAAAACATTTCAGACAATAAAAAGAACATGCTCACATCCTAGTATCCTATATGTGTAGGAGTTTTGAGTTTGGTTTGTGCAAAAACATTCAACATTTGTGGCAGGAATTAATGTCATGATAATACTAGCTTTAAGAAAGGTACAATTTCATTTCTGATATTTTCATTAATATACTGTAATACAAAACTGGGAATTTGAAATTATCATTTCTTGTAATGCATGTTGTTGTTTGAATATTTTCCATTTTGATTAATCTTGGTTTAAATCCTTCAGATGAATCATGGATCAAGATAATAAAAGTGCTCAGACAGTTGTTCATTTTTGGCAGGACAAATATTTTTGGAGCAAAATTTCCCTGAAATTTTATTTTGCGTTTGTCAGTTCATGATTGTTTTCACCTGTCAGTAGTAAAATTTGACCTGCATTTTGGCCATATATGGCAGCTGCCACTATTTCAAGCCCTAAAATGTACCTTTTTAAATTAAATAATAGTAACACAATCAGAATCTGAATTAACATTATCCCCTGCTGGTAGTCTATTTAGCTTAAAATATAGCGGGAAAGTCCTTTTTAATAAATTGCTTAGTAAAATATGGCTAACAGGTAACCTAGGGATTGGATATCATATCTTTTCTCTAAAGCAATACAGTGTTATGAAGCACTTAAGGGGATTAATTTAGATTTGTTTAAAAAACTTAGCACATGGCTTGGGTTAAGGTGCCTTTTAAACCAAAAATGAAATCATGTACCATTTAAAAAAAATTCAAAAATTCAAATTTTGTAGATAACCGTATTTTAGTACTAGTAAGTGGATATCATAAATAAATGTTACCACAATTCTCAATATTCTGCAAACTTTTTTAGTTGCAAGCTGCCCATTTGAAATTTGGTTTCCACATGCTGCCAGTCAAAAATATCAAAGCTACTGACTGATTATGTTTGATTGACAGCAGTGAAAAAACAATTTCACAACAAGCTGTTGAAATGTCTGAGTTTGCAGAATATTGACAATCACTGTAAGCACTGTGTTAAAAAAACACATGACCTTAGCTCACCACAGAGTTCCCAGTAGCTCAGTGGTTAGTGTCTGACTTGTACACTGTATATGGAAGGTTGTGGGTTTAAATCCCATCTGGAGCTCAGATTTTTCTGAGTTCATTTCTCTCAAGACTTCTTGTTTTTCATTTATTTTTTTTGTGAAAAATATATTAACTTTACAAATGTTGCAAACATTATTCCTTTATCGCAGCTCTTTTAGTATAATCACCAGTTTGTTTGTTTGATTTGCTTTTAATTGGTTTCCAAAGAAGACCTGTATTAGAAGAAACCTTGAACATTATGAATATTATTTCGAGAACATGTGTTATAGCTATGAACATTCACAGCTACCTTAAAGCCTTTTTCTGTTTCTCTTTTCTTAAAATCTTAAAATGATCTTTAAAAGATTATTATTTGGGTAATCATAACGGCTTAACATTTTGCATTTATCACTATAGCTATATATAACCTGTATTGTTATTGTTACCACATGGAATACAAAAATAAGCAAATGTTGCCCATTTCATGCGATGTCTCATGCCAGTTGCTAGTACGGTTTCCATATGGAGTCATATAACACTTAATGTTCAACTGAAATGTAGCACCGATAATTTCCTGCCTTTTTATGGCGGTATTGACACACAGTGACTATTAAGTAATACATTTCAAATTAAACTGAAAAATGTTTGAAATACATTTGAGATATATATCTCAAATGTAGTGTCATTTTTATTTTTGAAATACATTTGAGATATCTCAAAAATACATATTTGATATACACCTACTTGCAAAAAGGTTGTCATAGGAAAAAAGAACTTCAGTAATTTAGTGAGAAAAGAATACATTATAAGACAAAAGACGATCATTGAAGCTTAACTCCGACGACAAAAGAAAGAGTTCAGCTTCAGTGATCTTCTTTTGTCATTTTAATTTATTCCTATCTCACTAAACTACAAATGTTCTTTTTCTCTATGACAACCTTCTCGCAAGTAGGTGTATCTGAAATGTATGTAAAATTATCAGATCATATTTTAAGGTATATTTCAACTTAATCTCTTTTTCCTTTAAGATATATTTTAGATACAAATTGAATATATTTTTATGTATCTCCATTCTGTAAGGGGATGCATGTTGACAAAATTGTGATTTAATTTTTATAACATTTGTAATAGTCTTCATTATCAGGTTGTCAAAATCATCAATATTAACAAATCCCTCTAGCCTTAATGAATGATAAGGTTTTAAGCATTCAGTAAATTTTGTATTTCAGATCAAATAAGGCACAGTTAGAGGATCTAGGTTTGGAATTCCTTTCAATATGTTTTACAATAGACAGTTATCAAATATAGTTAGCTGTAGATGTACAAAAATGCTGAAACCTTCAGAAGTTTAAATTATAAAACACAGCTAAACTTTCCTATAAAAATTAAACCATCAAACACAAGTTGAATTGAGACTAGGAGGTTTTACAAGTTGAATTGTAAGGAATTATATTTCATGTACATAAACAATGTTTATTAGATTTAATGTACATAAACAATGTTTATGTACATTAAATCTAATTCCTACAATTCAACTTGTAAAGCCTCCTAGTCTCAATTCAACTTGTTTGATGGTTTAATTTTTATAGGAAAGTTTAAATCTGTGTTTTGTAATTTAAACTTCTGAAGGTTTGAGCATTATTGTACATCTACAGCTAACTATATTTGATATTACTGTCTATTCTGCCTTAATTCTCATTGCTAGTTTCCTTCTTAGCTATTGTCAGAGGATAGATATGTTCTTTAAGCATAACATTCTTATGTTAAGTTGTGGCCTGTGCAAAAAAGCATTAAAATGTATAACATGTTCAGAAAAGAGAGTAAAATCCTGTATAATCCCTGGATTAAGCCACTAGAATACCATAGTAACTCTTACTACCAACCATAAACAATAGATACATATGGATGAAATAGATTGTGCCAAGCAAGTGGAATAATTTATAAATATTCATGTGGTTTATTTTTGAACCTTTTGTAAGCTAGCATACACTTACAGATGGTGCATGCTTTGGTAAACCTTTTATTCACTTCTAATTAACAGTTAATCATTATCTCGCTATTTCTCTGGGTGGTTATCTGTTTTTTAAAGAATACTTGTGTTTTAGTAAAAGTCTATATTTTTCAATTTATTTGCATGGAAGTTCTGAGTTGCTAAAAATCTATCTTACAAATGTGAAAACAGTTGCAATGTCATCTGATATATCTGAATTCCTATATATAGGCCTCAAGCTGGAGTTTTACAGCCTATTTTATTCAGCTGTTATGTTCTAACTACTAAAGAATTACATATGCATTCCCCCAGGCTACCGTATTTACTGGTTATTGAATGCAGACATGTGTGTGTACAGCTGTAGATATTGTTGTTATTGGATAATATAATTAATTTTTTTGGGACACAAGCTGAGTTAATGCTTTTGTTCAGATTTTCGTGTGTGAGATTAAAGCAATAAAGTCATTTTCAGCTACTTGAAAACAGATGGGCCAAGAGATCATAGATCACAGGTAGTGTACTATAGCTACAACCTGCTTATACTTTAAACAACTTAAGAAAAGAATGGTATCTATTAGATATAAAAAAAAGGTTTATTTCAACTTATGATAAGCATTATTTATAAACATCCAAAAACCATCCTATGGACAAATCATGCATAAAAATGGCTAAAATGGCCTCTTTTGAGTGAGATTATTAACCTAATGGCAGAATATTGCTATATGCACATGCCCCAGGTCTTGGAATGACGTATCTCTATAGCTACTGTATGTGGATCAATGAAGACAACCTTTTGTGATGGGTGTATGAAGAACTGCAAGCACTTATTTTCAAAGACTTTGTTTAGTTTAATTTGGTTGCAGAAATCTGTCACCACAAGACATATAATCTCTTTATATATAATCTACATTTTCCTCACTATCTCGAAACTGATTGGCTAACAACATACAGCCAATCCTCAATAGTGTGCAAACATGACATGATAAATCCCATATCATCCCATGTCTGCAAATTTTCTGCAGATTTGGGATTTATTATGTCAAGTTCAGCGCCCAAGTGTTAGTCATGCGCATAAAAAAATATACTCATAACATAAAAGATAAAAATTTCCAAAATTTTCAAAATGTACAATAAAACAGTATTGAATTTGGTTTGTGCATGATATCATAAATTACCAAGACCTTGAGTCTGTGTTTTCCACCTGAGTCTTAGCTTCTGTACATAACACAGACTTAGTCTTGATAATTTACAATCATGCTCAACCTTATCCAATAATTGCTTATCGTAGGCAAGTATGTGTATATGTATATTATCAGAAGCCATAATGTGCACACCACATCACCTGATGTTCTATTAATACATGTGCATTAGTTGTGAAGAAGTAAAGTGGTTCTTTAGTACATTTTCTATACTAAAAAGATCTTAAGTTATATAATCCTGCAGGTCATGTGATTTTGTTTGAAATATTCTTTTGTTAAAGGATCTCCTTTAATTAAGCTTACTGACTCTCTAAACAGTATCTTTAATAGGCCTGTATCATGCAACGTATAAAAAATGTTTTCGCGTTAAGAAAGTTTTACAATTTGAAATGAAGCTTACTTAAGTTAAATGAAATTAAGCTTATGTAATGTAAGAGCTTACGATAATTTGAATAAATTTAAAGCGAAAAGGTCAAGCTTTTTTCCTCGGTAACCCTAACCCTAAGCTCTTAATTAGTTTCTAAAAATATTTATGGCAGTTAAGAAAACGCTTAAACATTTTCAACTTTCACTTTGCACTGTATTTTTTTTTTCTTGTGTGACTGTTTGGCGCCAAAATTGGGTTCCCTGTGTTTCTTATAACGCACCCTTTAATAAAATTTTGTCCACGAAATGCGAAGCAAATTGATGTTTTCGTTTTAATTTTTGGGAATTCAAGTATATCTTACAAGGTAAAAAACGAAACTTAAGAAAAATCTAGAAAATCTCCGAATTCTTTTAGAAAGGCAATTAGCGTACGTTGGCCATTCAGTCAGTCCACGCATGACTAAGATACTCTATGACATTTGTTGAATTTTTTGTTTTCAGGCTTTAGATGGATTCATTGTTGTCATTACGCAAGAAGGTCAGCTGTTTTATGTTTCTGAAAATGTTCGAGATTTTCTTGGTTACTCACAGGTATGACACACACTATTTCATCTTATTTTTCTTTTCAATTTTTTCCTTTTCTTTTCGTTTTTGCCCTTTTCGTCCCTCTTTCGGTGCGTTCATGAAATTAATTGGAAACGTTTGCCACAGGGCCGTAGCTAGGGGAGGGTCCGGGACGCCTAATATTTTTGGTGTTTAGTTACCGTTCATTATAGATAGCCTTGGGGGGGGGGGGGGGGGTTTAGGGTGTGGAGGGTTTTGGGGGGTTCACAGGATTTTGCAATGAGGGTGGGTGCAGGGGGGATCAGCATAAAAGGACAGAAAGTAGGGGAAGGTAAATACATTTGTCAGTAAATTTGTTCGAAAATGAGGAGAGATCACTTAAGTCCCATAGTGCCTCAGGCGGAATCAGATAATTTTTATGGTGTCACATCAAAAATCCTCCAACCCCCCTTCCAGTCGATATTTATTATTTATTTATTTAATTAATTATTTCCAAGGCCACCGTATACAATTTGTACATTGGCACATAATCGATAGATAATGACCGGTCCCTTACTCTTTGGCCACACACATTTGGACATTTTTGAAGTTATTCGAGCATGTTATTTCGCGAGGTCCCTCTTCAGAGTGTGTTAATCGTTCGCTAATGGGTGTTTTGTCTCTGCCGTACAACAGGCTGCCGTTATACACCAAAGCATGTTTAAGTTCTTACACATAGATGATCAAGACATGGTTAAATTAAAGTTAGCATGGCCTAATAACATTTCTAAAGACACCAAGGTACAGTGCAAGTCATATGCTCTAAGGCGCGTGCTTTCAGAAAATGAATATGAGGTCCAATATCTGGTGATATTCAACCGGTCTTTGCGCATGCGCCATGATCATTCAAAGATAATAACTTTTTTTAAAAACACACAAATTAACAAACAAAATCAGTCAATCAATCAAACAAACAAAGACGCATGTTTTAGTGTACAATATAGAATTGTAATTATCGCTGTATATTTTTATTATTTTATTTTTTGCGCTGTTAATGTGGCTAATCTTGTTTGGGCTAAATTTAGTGGCGCAAGATGGCGGACCTTATTTGTCTTTCCGAAACTCAAAGAAAGACTGGGTACGAACTCTATCCCGTACCAAAAATCAATCTCAGAATCCAGTGCTAGATGGCGGCACCTTTAGAGCCTGTTCCCAAATTCAGCCCCACAATTCTGTGCGGCACGAGTTCGTTTCCAGTACTCCGTTGAAGTTGGGAAAGGCGAATTTCAGGCGCTTTAATTTTGATTTCAGACATATAGTAAAACCTCGTGAATTAATGCAAGAACGCACGTGCAAGATAAGGAGTTCTTTCTGTTTTTATGAGCCAGCAGTACTCCAATCTACGCGCCAGAAATTATTCATATTTTGGGCATGCGCTTTGACGACGGTTGCGCGAATGAAAAGTTCAACGATTGCTTATCGATTAGAATTTTCACCGAAGGATTATTGATTTATTCATTTGCAGATCGATAAGGAAATACCGCGACGAAGGGACTCGACCACAAGTAGAACCACTGAAAATGGCAAAACAGATATTAACGAACTAGAAAAACTTAATCGATCGTTTACCTGTCGAATGAAGTGTACATTAAATCATGGTGGTGGCTTCTACAAGGTAATATAATATCGACGCGTTTGTCTGTGTGTACTTAATAGTGATCAAGGAATAGACCTCCTCGGCTTGGGCGTAATGTTTTCCCATTACAGATCACATGTCATTCCCTTGGGTTTTATCTCTTTGTTTCTCGGAAACGCTTTAAGAAGATACACGTTATTTGGATGAGCCTCAAACAAAGAATCTTATTCTCAAGGGAATGACATTTGGTCTGAAATGGGAAAACATTACGCCCAAGGAGATTAGGTCTTTGACCATATTCACGATAGCCGCCTTGACAGTTACCATATTCTAATGCAAATTAACAGTGTGGTCTTCAGGGGGCAATTGGAAGAACAGCTATTTTTACAAATTCGGCAAGTTTCAAATATCAAATTCAGTGTTTTGGTAAATATTATCCGAGCATGCGAAAGTATGTTAATGGGGATGGTTGATATCGATCACCAATTTTAAGTTATTTGCCCCCTCGGAAACCACGTGACATATTAGCATCACATCGAGACAACTAACATGGTGGCTATCGTGAATATGGACAGTTGCTGAGTTTCATCTGGCGTCATTCTCAATCTCATTGGACTTTTCATGAGCTGAATGACAGTTTTCAATAAAATAGTCGCCTTACAACTTGTTCGCAATTTTGTTGCACACGTTGCACGATACACTGGCTACCGTAACATACCAAAAGTCTCTCTCTGAGTTTTACTTCTCGCAACGGTTGCGGCAGCAAAATTGTAACACACGTTTGGTATGCTATACTGGACAATATCTCGTGCAAACTTCTATGTCGTGCATCTGGTCTCGAAAATATAAAATTGCAAGACAATATGCAAGGAAAATTGCACATTGTAACAGCACAGTCGTTGTTGTTTCGTTAATGTGAATTCTTATTGCTACCCTTTCAGCTTTTTAGACTCTGTGGTCGGTTACGTGCGATCCAGACTCGTAAAAGAGACAGTGACGTCGTGGAGTATGGCCTTTTCGCAATTTGCTCCCCTGCATATACCTCAAACAACGGCTCATCTGGTTCATCTGTTAAAAAAGAAGTCGCCCTAAGCGCTCACAAAAGATTGGAAAGAACCAATAGCGATCCTCTCGGAAGCAGGTAAGGGAAGATTTTAGCTTTTGCCATTTGATCAGAAACTCTTTCATTTAAGTGTTTTCTAGCTGAGCGAAAGTAAAATAATAAAAGGATACAATCTGGTTGTGTTGGAGCGGATGTCGTATGAGTGGGAAACGAGACGGTAAATCCGTACAACCTTCCTTTACTGTTAAGGTTCGGACACACGGCGCGATGCATCGTTGCTTACAACAGGGAAATCGCACCGTCTGTTCACCCGTGCAAATTCTGCGCGCGACTTCGCAGAGGCAAAAACGAGTTCTACTTTTATTGGTGATACACGATTTTCCCATTGCAAGCAACGTCGCAGGGAACGTAGTGTGTCCGAGTCTTTACCGTAACTGGACATCATGGGAAGCCGTTTTATTCTCGAACAAAATGCGTTCAATAAATTGTATCAGTACAAGCGTCCAGCGTGTTTATTTAAGGAAATGGTCACGTGATGAATTCCGTCCCAGAGCTTGAGCTCCTCCTTGTCGTCTTGGTAACATAGATTTAATTATGTGATATATAGAGGATATTACATGGGCGCGCAGAGATACGAATTTTCTCAGGGTACTTAAGGCCTGGGTCAGTGGTCAAAATCGAAGGAAATGTGTTTTTTTGTCTAATAAAACAGCAAACACACAAAAAATGATAAAATTTGGCACGAATATATATTTTCATGAAATGATCAACCTTAATTGAGAAATTTTGGAATTGGAT